>JAHBCN010017821.1:0-17888 GCA_019359885.1 Listronotus oregonensis
ATATATATATATATATATATATATATATATATTATATATATATATATATTATATATATATATATATATATATATATATATATATATATATATATATATATATATATATATATATATATATATATATATATATATATATATATATATATATACAGGGTTGTGATTTAATAACGGATAAATTCAAAAAAAGGGGGAGGTATTTCTTTTCAAAAAAAATCCTCGGACACGTCGATTTTATTTTTGGATCGGGCATATTTTGACATCAAATGTAGATATACAGGGTGAGGCAAGAAAGTTTGACAGGAAAAATATTTTTTCTTAAATGGAACCCCTGTATATTTTTGCATTTTCGGGTTCTCCGGAAAATTCTGGACATCTTTTTTTGTATAATGTTATATATCGTCAACTATTCACTAAGTAATTACGTTAAATAATAAACATAAATTGATTAATTACATTCCACATTTTTGAAAATTATTTTATCAAATGCTGGAAGTGGCCGCCATTAAGGGCATCTCAAATCAGTATGAACCATTTATAACCAGTCATTTCGATTACCTATACACCTCTCTTTGTGAATATTTGACATAGACTTGAAATAAGTGTCAATTATTTAAAAGTTTTTTTTGCCCAATCGGTGGTTAGGCAGACGTTGATCAATAGATTGGCCACCTAGATCACCCGACCTTAATCCATTGGACTACTTTCTTTGGGGTTATGTCAAAAATCAAGTATAAAAGATAAGCACACACGCTTGATATCCTCAAAGATCGCATTCGTAATGCAATTAGGAATATTTGTCCAGACACAGTTGAAAATGTACAGCAAAATTTAACGATCGCCTGGGGTGCTGCAGAGCTGTTAATGGCGGCCACTTCCAGCATTTGATAAAATAAATTTCAAAAATGTGGAATGTAATTATTAATCAATTTATGTTGAAACAAAGTATTATAATTATTATTTAAAAGTAATTATTTCGTAAACAGTTAAAGATAGGTATATGACATTATACATAAAACATGTCCAGAATTTTACGAAGAATCCGAAAATGCTAAAATATACAGGGGTTCCATTTAAGAAAAAAATATTTTTTCTGTCAGACTTTCTTGCGACACCCTGTATATCTCCATTTGATGTCAACATATGCCCGATCCAAAAATAAAATCGACGTGTCCAAGGATTATTTCGAAAAAGAAATACCTCCCCTTTTATTGAATTTATCCGTTATTAAATCACAACCCTGTATATATATATATATATATATATATATATATATATATATATATATATATATATATATATATATATATATATATATATATATATATATATATATATATATATATATATATATATATATATCTTTTAAATTTAATTTGTTTCAGGATAGTCCTGATATTTATAATTCATTTAAAAAAATTTAAGTATTTTTTTAAATTGTAAATAAATTTTTTAAGTACATATATGTTCTCAAATTATTAATTTAGTTTTTTGGGTACACTCATAGGAAGTCAAGGCCAGACTGTAACTTTTAATAAAATTAAAGTTTATTAGTAAAATACCTAGATAATTTCTTTCTTCCGTTCTTAACATTGCTTAAATAATCTACCCACACTTACCTAGTGCCAGTAAAACTCCATAGAAAAATTAAATGATTTTTATTGAAATATATTACATAAAATAAATTGTAAAGGTATTCGGTAATGAGTGCGTATTATGTAAGGAAGTTTAAATGACTTTAGGCTCTATTTGGTACGCCATAGCTATTTCAATGAAAATATATCAACTAGAATGCAAATCTAATAGACTGCGCTACGCGCGTATGGCCTACATTTTTATTCATATAGTTAAGTTCGACCGATGTCAGCGCTGACCGTCAGTTGAGCAGTAATTCCAGCCTTAATGGTGTCCTTTTTCTATTCAAATGTTTTTTATGTAAAAATCAGTAGCGGCTAGTGAGGGAGGGCCGCGTCCCCGGAATAAAATCGTATTTGTTCCATTTTTATATTTGCTATAATTTAACTAAATAAATATTTACTTATACATATATTTACACATTTATTAAAAAAAAAATAAGTGTAAATTAAAATGTTTTAAACAAACATGGCTTGGAATAATTAAGAATAAAGATTAATGGCCAGTTGCACCAAAAGTATCTTAAGTAGACCTTTATTAAGAAGCTCTTAAAATTAAGGGTAACTTAAATTGTTTTCGCTTTCACCATTAGATTTTTATTGCAACAACTAAGAGTACTTAGAAAAAAATGGCAACGTTGCATCGTTCTTCTTTTTTATTTGGGGCCCTTTTCAACGCGAATAATCAGAACTAACTGATATTAGATCTTTCCTTTTCTAGCTTGTGTGTCATTGAATGATAGCAGTAATCCGACTTGATTCTTTGTAAATAATTAAAATATTTTTTTTTTTTATGGACAATATAATACAAAATCAGTCGTTAGTTTATGATTTTTGTTGTAAAATTTATAACAATATAGGAAAAAAAGATCAAGGCTTTTCTTTACGGCCATGGAAAGGGAATGATTATTGTATAAATATAAACACTACATCAAAAAAAACTTTTTTTTTTTATGGAACAAATTAAATATTCCTAATTTACAAGTAAATATTAAAATTTAAAAGTAATACAAACTTGTCATGTTTAAACTAAAGCTCATCTTCGATTTGCTCAAGTAAGCTGAAAACCCTTTTGGGTTTTGTTTTTAAACCTTTTGAAAAATGTAAGATTATCCATTCGTCAAAAAAGTTCTTTTTAAAAATAACAGAACAATGTCCAAAAGAATAAAAAAAAGGGAAATAAATCTCAAAATTCCCCTAAGTAATAAAAATTCACCGTTTCTACATTTTTCTTGGAAATCTAATTTACATCCATTTATAATATCACAATCCAAAATACCATTGTTTAATTCGTTTTTACATAATTTTTATCAACAATTATTTGAAACTACAAACAAACGAAAAATAAATAAAAATAAACAAAATATTTGTCAAATGTCAACTTCAAATTTTAAGGATCATTAAGTACAGAAAATCCTACGCAAAGTTGGGACCATTAAGGACCAATTTCAGCTGGTGCAAGAAACATTTGAAACTTAAGGGGCGTTAATGCTTAAGAACAACAAGTGTCCAAAAAGTGTTGTGCAACCGGCCATAATCGGCCCAAAAACCTCTTATTCAGCCAGCAGCGTAGCGCGGCCGTGGCTGAATATGTTGGAGCGTTGGAGCTGTAATAGATATTTGGAATAGGTTCATATGTGTTATGGGTACAGGTCGGAACAGGTACATTAAAAAGCTATTCTGTTACATTTCAATCTACCATAATCTGAGATTATAGGAGTAGGCTCTCAGAAATTCGCATGTGGACGGTAAAGCATGGAATCTGCGATCGTCAATACGGTAGACATGACAACACGACGCGACGCCCCGGCTTGCTTTGGGTCTCCTGCATATTTGCCAATCAGCTCCAAGGAAGTTTAAAGGTGTATGGAAGCCCAAAACTGTAGAACAAAATTATCCAGGCGTGCAGGGCAGCGGGAATCGGGGTTGGCCCCCGGGGAGTTGCGCAATGAATAGTAGGTCAGAGCTGGACTTCCATAATTCTTTGTTACTATCTATAAAGTTGACATCATCAAATGTCAAATTCAAGCATTCACTGATTTTTTTTATTTTCTGCACAAAATTGTTGGTTATTAAACGATACTACTATAGAATATTTAAAATTATTGTGTAATATTGGATTTTATATCATCTGATATAAGATGGAAAGAATAGATGGCGCCACTTTACAGCCCTATTTAAATGGTCGTATTTTTGAAAGTTTTGTATTTTTACCCAAAATCTTTGTAAAAAATAAAAAACGATTTATTAAAAATAAATTTGAACATTGTATGATAGTTTCATGTACTTATTCAATTTTGTGAAAAAGGAAGGGCAAGATAGTGTAAAGATTTAATCTAATCCTAAGATTGTGGTTGTACATTAAAAAGTGAAAATTTTATAACTTCTTTAAATTTTTTTAAAAAAAAAATATTTGAGACGAATAAAGGGTTAAAAATTTTAGAACCCTTTTGGCCTAGGTATCCATTTAAAGTAACCGTTAAATATTATGTCAAGTATAAATTTTAAAAAAGTTGATGATGTTGTTTAAAAACCAAAAATCTAATTTTTTTTTTAAACAAATACAGAAAAAGCAAAAAGGAACTTTAACATAAAATTGTACTTTCTTTCATTCAATTAGGGGGACCTGTATATATTAAAATTTGCCTGGTCTGCCCAGTAATTAATAATTTGATCCTTTAAAAGAATTTCAAATTAAAATGAAATAAAAGTACCTAAATGTAAACCTTATTTTTTTTTAATAATCCACAGAAATACACAAACATTGTGGAAATCATCAAAATATAGTTAAGATTTTGCTTTTCTTACTGCTATTTTCTATGAAATTTTCATTTTCTATAATTCATAATTGATATTTATTATTGGTTACCTAAGTTACTCTCTAAGCCTAATTTAAATATAAAAATACACCTAAATAAAAAATGGGGTATGTTACCCTTAGATTTCAAGATAATACCATAAAACCCTTATCATTTTGTTACGATATTATAAGTAACAAACAATAAACACAAAATTATAGTCAAATTTAATAAACCTAATCACTAAAATAAGAAGGTTTTTTTCAATTCAAAAAAAATTTTTAACCCAAAATATAATCACACAAAGCAAAAACAATCGAAACTAAACTCTCCCATAAAAGTATAATGTGTTGCCTAACTACAACTGATTTATCAGTGTGTAAGTAAAACATTAAATTTCGTGGAATTTCGTTTTGCGCAAAATCGGCGGGGCCAACTCTGCGTTATTTTCTCTGGGCGGACATTTTTTGATCGAATGGGGCCTGCTTGGGCTTCCTACCTTTAAATTTCCTTGATCAGCTCGTGTTCGGGTGTTTATTCCCGCTTTCGCGTTGAAAACCATCAGGTTTTTTTGTAGGCAATGGGGACACATTAATTGATGCACGTTTAGGTTTTAAAAATATTATTTACTATTTCAATTACTACATCAGAAACTGAAAGGGGCATTTCGACTTCTAAAATTAATCACAAGTTTTTTGGGAAACACTATGGGCAAAATAAGATTTAATGCTCTTGATCTATTGCAAAAGTTATGACTAGTAAGATTTTAAACTTTAATGAAAAAGTAATTAAAAAGTTTATTTTTGACAAAAATAGAAAAAGGGACTTTCGTTTGCTGCTTGTGCCTAAAATTTAAAAAAAAATGAGGCATTACCTTTTTAAGTGGTGTGTATGATATGTAATTAATTTTTTGCTTTTGTATGTTGAGCCCTTTCTGTTAGACAAACCACTGGTAAAAATGCGTTTGTCATCGATACTCAATAAAATAAAACATTATTCTGGCTCATACACAGTTAGTCTGCATGAAAGATAAACGAAAAAGTAAAAATGTGAAAACCGAAAGCAATTTTATTTTTAGTAGAATCATCCATGGAGCCGTTCAAAAACACTGAATTTCACCATTTTTGACCCCCTTTCTTTTGTCACACCGCGTCACACTCTTTGCGACCCCCCTATAAATATTACGTTACACCCCTATAAATAGTTTGTTCTGCATAGGCACCCGTTGCGTTCAACCACTTTAACTAGTGCCGGAGCCGAACAAACATAAGTAAATATGATTAGTTGCATTAGGCTATTATAACGACAATGTATACATCAAAATATGTACATACTTAAAGACGCGTATTGACTTAGCGAACGTATAAGGCCGTACGGTAACGAACGTATACGTTCGGTTAGTGTGAACGTGAATAATTTTATCTACGAACGAATGCATTCGGTTGCGGAAAGGTTCGCTCGCTTGTCGGTACATCAAAGGAAATTCGCCACACGTCGTTTTGGGATGTGTATGTATATGAATGAAATACGAACGAAAATGAATTGTCGGAACGAAGGTGAACAACACTACACGCATACGTTTGTTAAATGTGGATGTCAGAGCGTATAGCCGGGTATTCACTTAGCGAACGTATATGGCCGAACAGTAACGATCGTATACGTTCGGTTAGTGTGGACCAAGGAAGTTTAAAGGTGTATGGAAGCCCAATACTGTAGAACAAAATTGTCCAGGCGTGCAGGGCAGCGGGAATAGGGGGGTTGGCCCCGCGGAGTTTGCGCAATGAATAGTAGGTCAGAGCCGGATTTCCCCAAATTCTTTGTTACTATCTCTAAAGTTGACATCATTAAATGTCAAATTCAAGCATTCACTGTTTTTTTTTTTGCACAAAATTGTTGGTTATTAACCGATACTACCATAGAATATTTAAAATTATTGTGTAATATTGGCTTTTATATCATCTGATATAATATGGAAAGAAGCCTTCTATTTAAATGGTCGATATTTTTGTGAGTTTTGTATTTTTACCAAAAATCTTTGTAAATAAATAAAAACAAGATTTTTTAAAATAAATTTCAAACATTGTATGATAGTTTCATGTACTTATCACCAATTTTGTGATAAAAGAAGGGCAAGATAGTGTAAATGAATTTAATCTAATCCCAAAGATTCTGGTTGTACATTAAAAAGTGAAAATTTTTATAACTACTTTTTAGGCATATACTTTTTACTAATAACAAACATTCAGGAGACAGAATAACAGTGGTTAAAATTGTTTAGTAACTTTTGGTACCTAGGTATCCATTGTAACAGTATCCGTTAAATATTATGTGTCTACAGTATGTCGAGCTTAAAAAGTTGATAAAGTAAGTTAAAGAAACCAAAAATCTAATTTCTTTTCAAACAAATACAGAAAAAGAAAAAAGGAACTTTAGCATAAAATTGTACTTTCTTTCATTCAGTTAGAGGGACCTGTATATATTAAAATTTGCCTGGTCTGCCCAGTAATTAATAATTTTTATCCTTTAAAAGAATGTACTAAATTATTAAATGAAATAAAAGTACCTAAATGAAACCTTATTTTTTTTAATAATCCAAAAATACACAAACATTGTGGAAATCATCTAAAAGATAGTTAAGATTGCCTTACTTTTCTCACTGCTATTTCCTATGAAATTTTCATTATTTTATTATTCATAATTACGTCTCATAAAAAGCACCTAATTTAAATATAAGAAATACTTACCTAAAGTAAAAAATGCCGGGTATGTTACCCTTGGATTTGCAAGACAAAAGCATACAACCTCTAATCATTTTGTTACGATATTATAAGTAACAAACAATAAACACAAAATTATAGTCACAATTTAATAAACACTAATCCCTAAAATAAAAAGGTTTTTATCAGTCCAAAAAACTTCTGCAACCACAAAATATAGGTACTCACACAAAGCAAAACAATCGGCGCAAAGGACACAAATCACAACGAAAATGACGAATGATGAGACGACGACGGTTGATGATACAGCGCGGATATAGTTCCATACGTGCCGCGCGCGCCCTTGCACCAAAAACTTTAGACAACCTAAGACCATTACGGCTCTCATAAAAGTATAATGTGTTGCCTAACTACACACTGATTTATCAGTGTGTAAGTAGGCAACACATTAATTTGTGGAATTTTGTTATTGCGCAGAATCGGCGGGGCCAACTCTGACACTTATTTTCATACTGGGCTGGACATTTTTTGATCGAATGGGCCATAGCATTGGACTTCCATACACCTTTAAACTTCCTTGGTGTGGACGTGAATAATTTTATCGACGAACGGATGCATTCGGTTGCGGAAAGGTTCGCTCGCTTGTCGGTACATTAAAGGAAATTCGCTGCACGTCGTTTTGGGATGTGTACGTATATGAATGAAATACAAATGAAAATAAATTTTCGAAACGAAGGCGAACAACATTACACGCATACGTTTGTTAAATGTGGATGTCAGAGCGCATGTCGAAGAAAATGTACGCACATTTACGACATATACGTTTGTTGCCGTGCGGCTGTATACGTTCGCTAAGTGAATACCCGGCTTAATACAAATATATTAAAAAAGTAAGGAAGAATTGTTTTATAAACTGCGAACGTCACGTTTTCTAAAGCCGGGTATTCACTTAGCAAACGTATATAGCTGCACGGCAACAAACGTATATGCCGTAAATGTGCCTGAATTTTGTTCGACATGCGCTCTGACATCCAAATTTAACAAACGTATTCGTGTAGTGTTGTTCACCTTCGTTCCGACAATGCATTTTCATTCGTATTTCATTCATATACGTACACATCCCAAAACGACGTGTGGCGAATTTCCTTTGATGTACCGACAAGCGAGCGAACCTTTCCGCAACCGAATGCATGCGTTCGTAGATAAAATTATTCACGTCCACACTAACCGAACGTATACGTTCGTTGCCGTGCGGCCTTCTACGTTCGCTAGGTGAATACGCGGCTTAAGACCCTCCCGTCCCTCTTGTCACACTAAGCGATACTCTCCCCCTGTTATGCGAACGTATTTTATTAACAGCCTCCATGTAGGTTTTACTCAAGGAAGTTTAAAGGTGTATGGAAGCCCAATACTGTAGAACAAAATTGTCCAGGCGTGCAGGGCAGCGGGAATAGGGGGGTTGGCCCCGCGGAATTTGCGCAATGAATAGTAGGTCAGGGCCGGATTTCCATAATTCTTTGTTACTATCTATAAAATTGACATCATCAAATGTCAAATTCCAACATTCACAGTTTTTTTTATTTTTTGCACAAAATTGTTGGTTATTAAAGGCTACTACTATAAAATATTTAAAATTATTGTGTAATATTAGATTTTATATCATCTGATATAATATGGAAAGAATAGATGGCGCCACTTTACTGCCTTCTATTTAAATGGTCGATATTTTTGGAAGTTTTGTATTTTTTACCAAAAATCTTTGTAAATAAATAAAAACACGATTTTTTAAAATAAATTTCAAACATTGTATGATAGTATTATGCTTATCACCAATTTTGTGATAAAAGAAGAGGCAAGATAGTGTAAATGATTTTAATCCAATCCTAAGATTCTGGTTGTACATTAAAAAGTGAAAATTTTTATAACTGCTTTTTAGGCATATACTTTTCACTAATAACAAACATTCATGAGACAGAATAACAGTAGTTAAAAATGTTTAGTAACCTTTGGTACCTGAGTATCCATTGTAACAGTATCCGTTAAATATTATGTGTGTACAGTATGTCGAGCTTAAAAGTTGATAATGCAAGATTAAGAAACCAAAAATCTAATTTATTTTTAAACAAATGGTATTGTCTCGAAAGTTGCCTCCTCTCCGATTTTGATCAAATTTGGTATACGAGGGTTTTTGGGGCGCTGATTACAAATCTGAAAAAATATCTTTTCGGCAAAGTTTCGTTTCCGAGATCTTCATCATCAAAGTTGAAAATTAAACTAACCTCATTTTCACTATATTCTCCCTTCTTTTTGTACACAATTCTTGATTTTACACAAGTGGCCACGATATTTAAAACACCTTTTAAAACCTTATATTTTTATTTATTTTACATCTTTTTTCCATTAAATTGTGAACTTTTAAGTTCAAAGGCAGCAACCATATTTGCTTAAAAAATAAAAGTGTAAAAAAGGTGTAAAATAAACATAAAAAAGTTTTTAAAAGGTGTTTGTGAAATTGTGTGTGCCAATTTAGTGTAAAAATCAAGATTTACAAAAAGAAGGAGGAATAGTGTAAATAAGGTTAGTTTGATTTTCAATTGATGATGAATATCTCGAAAACGAAACATTGCCAATTTTTTAGATTTGTAATCAGCGCCCAAAAAACCCCGTACGAAAATTGTACTTCCTTTCATTCAATTAGAGGGACCTGTATATATTAAAATTTGCCTGGTCTGCCCAGTAATCCTTTAAAAGAGCGTACTAAATTATTAAATGAAATAAAAGTACCTAAATGTAAACCTTATTTCTTTTTAATAATCCACAGAAATACACAAACATTGTGGAAATCATCTAAAAGATAGAAGATTGCCTTACTTTTCTGAATAATATTTCCTATGAAATTTTCATTTTCTATTATTCATAATTGATATATTATTATTTATTCGGTTACCTAACGTTACGTCTTATAAGAAACACCTAATTTAAATATAAAAAATACTTGCCTAAAGTTAAAAATACGGGTATGTTACCCTTGGATTTGCAAGACAAAACCATACAACCTCTAGTCATTTTGTTACGATATTATAAGTAACAAACAATAAACACAAAATTATAGTCACAATTTAATAAACACTAATCACTAAAATAAGAAGGTTTTGATCAATCCAAAAAACGGTACTCCGGCTCTCATAAAATTATAAGGTGTTGGCTAACTTCACACTGATTTATCAGTGTGTGGCAACACATTAAATTATTTCGTGGAATTTTGTTATTGCGCAGAATCGGCGGGGCCAACTCTGACAGTTATTTTCATACTGGGCTGGACATTTTTTGATCGAATGGGCCATAGCATTGGGCTTCCATACACCTTTAAACTTCCTTGGTTTTACTATACTACCTAATATACCAGTAAAATTACCTAAAAATAAATCGATTTTGCCAGACAACTGGATCGGGATGCGGTTTTTGACATCATACTCGGAAAAGTACCAGGAATTCATTGCACATATATAGGAGGGAGCTGGTCGACTCAAAGTACATCTCGGGTGCATAAAGTACATCCCCGAAATTGCATAATTCTTTCACAAATATACAAGTTCAATAAAATAATCTAAAATAACGTAGAAATTACTCCGCGAGGGTTTTCGAGGGCGCTGATTTCGAATTTGAGCTCGAAACACTGCTATGATTAGAGTTGCGACGAGACGAGATAAAGCCTTGTCTCGTCTCGTCTCGAAATTTCGAGATAATATATTTCAAGACGAGACAAGGGTCGAGACGAGACGAGACAAACGTTTGTCTCGTCTGTCTCGTCTATTTAATTCCGTTTATCGAGTTGTTTTGGTTTATTTCAATTAAATTAATTTCAATATACAGTGCATTAGTAATGTATAGGATAATTTCAATAAAAATTAGATCGGAAGTTTTTTTAAAAATGCTTGGACCCGTCGACTTTTATTTTTAGGTAAATTTACACATTTTTTAAACTAATTTTTATGTCAGCACAGGGCACAAGATGGTGATAAAAAAACTTATTTTTTAAAAAGGAACACACATATTTTATCATTACATTATTAATTCCAATGTTTAATTTTAAAAATGTTCATCCTCATTTTTTTTACCAATTTTTAACTTTTTCATAATAATTAAAATATACCCAAACTATCCTAAATGGTAATATTCTTATACAAACGTAAGTTGCTGGGTATAAATTTTAAAAAAAGGTATAGGAATTTCTTTGAATTAAGTAAATATAATCCAAAACTATAAAAATATGAGTAGGTATAGGTATTCTATTTTACATTTTTTAAAAAAATATTTTTGTTTTCCCCTAACACTTTATGGACGTCCCTGTCCAATTTAAAATATCGTTAAAATTTAACATACTATTTAACCATAATATAATACCTAATATGTACTAACAAAGCACATTATCTACACATCTTATATTCAAGGCATTAAATTACTTACTCCTCGTCATCGTTGACTCACCCTGTACACTATATACCTACCTACAAACTAATTTTTAAAAAACTCCTTAAAAACAATATGTTTTTTTTAAGGGGGGCCCCCTTTTTTTTAGTTTAAATTAAAATTTTTTTAAAAATAATAGCGGAAAAAAAATAACGGAGAAACATTCAAAAACAACCCTCTATAGGCATAAAAAAAGGGGCCCCCCCCCTTTAATACTTTGCCGAAAACACCGTTTTATTCGGGATGCGGCAATAGTTCTTGCATTTTTTTTTCTATTTAAAAAATCTTTAAAACGGTTCCCTTTTTTTAAAAGTTTTGACTTTTTTTCCTTTTTCTTTCCCCTTTGTTTGAAGCTTGAAAAATAAGAAGATGAATTAATTTTTTTTTAAAAACCCTGTATAAAAGCTTATATTTTTTTTAACACGCCTTGTAAAAAAAAAATTGACATGATTGAGCTTTTCTTAAAATTGTGTAGTTGTCTCAAAAAAAATTTTGTTTTCCCCGACTTTACGAACACCCACAATTTGCCCCCCAAAAATAAAATAATGAACCTAATAATTTGTTAATAAAAAAATAGAACATATAAGTGACAAAAAAAAGTCCACAAAATAAAAAAAAAACTAAAAAAATAATGAAACATAAGTCATAAACTACAAAACACAGGTAAAATGTTTTCTAGACATTTTTTTTATAATTATACAGGGGGGTTTGAGCAATATTTTTTAAAAATTTAACAGCAGTTGAATCTTCCCCCAAAAAAAAATCTCTATAAACATAAGTTCGGATATGCATCGTTTCGAAATTGGAAATACGCAGGGTCCTAAACATAAAAAAAATGCTTTAATACATAATTTTTAAAACAATTATTTTGATAAAAAACAAAATACAATTTTTTTTGTTATTTAGGTTTTTTTCGAGAGAAAAAAATTAAAATTCTACTTTTAAAAAGGGTATAAAAAAAGAATCGGTTTAAATTTTTTTCTTGAAAGCAACGAGTGCTTAAAAATTACCGATTTTTTTTTACGATAGCGTGTTTTCTTATAATTTCACGAGTCCGAGGGACGAGAGAACTGCGTCGACAGTGCTCCGGTGTCACGCTATCTTCCGGATTTTGGCGCCCAATATCGAAAATCTTTGCTTTTAATTGGTAACGTGGATTTCTGCTTTCGATCGGCATCTTGAGTATCTGCTTTCGATCGGCTGGTATCAAACAAAATACGCGAGCAAGCAACTCAACCAAAGAAATTTCTTCAAGTGTTTTACTTAAGTGCTTGGGTATATGACGTTCATTAGCGATAATATTGTTTTAGCGATTTGCATGTTAAAAAACTATTTCTGCTGTTTCGAGGTCAGATTCAGAATCAGCGCTCCTTAAAACTCCCGAGAAGTAACTCTGACTTGGATTCTCGCGACCTATCGTTACGGGATGATTTCGGCCAAAATTCACATCCGTGGAGCAACCCCCAGGTAACATAGCGGTGTTTCAAAGGTCAGATTCGGAATCAGCGCCCCCGAAAACTACCGAAAAGTAACTCTGACCGGATTCTCGCGACCTATCGTTGAGAGGTGATTTTGGTCAAAATTCACCACCTTGGAGCCACCTCCGGGCTTTGTAGAGATGTTTTGAGGTCAGGTTCGAAATCAGCGCGGTCAAAAACCCCCGGGGAGTAACTCTGGTCCGGATTCTCGAGTCTTTTCATGCAGGGGTAATTTCGGCCAATTTTGGCCAAAATTCACCCCTTTGGGATTACCCCCGGGAATCGTAGTGGTGTTTCGAGGTCAGATACAAAATCAGCGCCCTTAAAAACCGGCGGGGAGTAAGTTTTACGTTATTTTAGACCTTTTTTATCGATTTTCTATATTTTTGAAATAATTATGCAATTTCGGGGATGCACTTTGGGTCGACCAGTTCCCTTGCATAAGTACAATGAATTCCTGGTACTCTTCCGAGTAAGATGTCGAAAACCGCATACCGATCCGAGTTGTCTGGCAAAATCGATTTATTTTGGCCTAAATTGCTGTAATTTTTCTGGTCTCTAATGAGCAGCTTGCATTAAAATTATTTTTAAAAGCTTTCTGATGACACAAGGGTTGATAAGTTCCAATGATAGTTTTTTTTGCTTTGTTAATTAATTTTATTAATAGTCAGAACAGAAAATCCAGCGCGTTCCTTTATTCCGATTTAAGATAAATCGGTTTAAAACTTTAATTAAATATACAAAATAATAAATGTAAATGGTAATTACACCGCCAAAATCCATCGCAATTACCACAAAAAAATTACAAAAAACAGGTTACAGCTTTAAAAACTGTTTATTATCATTTAAAAAAAAACACCTCGTAAGTAATCATGATTACCGATTTTTTAAACCAATGCAATACATTTTTTATTGTTGTAACCATAGTTATTGACTTCTTAAACCAATGCAACGTTTTTACTTTATGTGTTTTTGTTAAACGACTTCTTCGTTAGATTATACTATTCGACTTTTGAAAAAAAAAAAATAAAAACGACAATGATTAAAAACCAAACGTGTTGCACCTCCGCTTGAAATTTTATTTACTTCATTTTTAATTGAGATGTAATATTGGAACTTAGCCCCGGTCGCCTCTGTCGATCAATTTTGTGAATACGTTAGCTCCTTATGACTTACATACCCTTTTTGCGGGAATGTTTTTTATTTGAATTTTAAATGCTTCTAATTCTGTTATAGAATTTCGTATAAAAAAATATTTGAAAGGTTTTCGGGTTTAAAAAAGGGTTTTTTTGGGGCAATAAAAAAAATGTGCAGGTGTATAATCATTAAACTAAACATTTATTTCTTTGTTTATCAAAATTTAAAAGGGTGTGTTAAATGTCATCAATTTTTTTAAAATTTATGGAAAAAAAATAGTTTGTTAGATTTAGTTAGTTTTTGTAGATGCCCCGCATAAACTCATTTGTGGGTAAACAAACAAAAACTATGGAATTTTTTTTGAGTTAAAATTATTATATAGATTTTTTTGTATCGTTTCTTTCAAACCATGCGGACAGAAATAAACCTATAACAAGAGATTCTGGAGATTTATTTTTTTTTTAAAAAAAAAAATTAAAAAACCATATTATTTTTTTTTGTAAAACCCCGAAAATTTTACAAAAAAAAATATTTAAATTGTTAAGAAAAGAGATATACGACATAGAATTCCTATTTTCTGAATGGGACACCATATATTAGTCCATTTTTTAAAGCGTCTCCGTTTTTAAAAACGTCCCAATAAATAGGTTTCTTCATATATTTTAGGTAAAAATAAAATTTATTTAATTCAAAAAAAAAAATTGTGCCAAAACACAAAACGTCAATATTCTGTCAATGTGTAGCGTGTATTACTACTTTTAATTACATTACAATTATATTCTTACCACTTTAACAAAAGAGTTTTATGAACAATAGTATATTACATACCCAGGTGGAAAGTGTTTCATTTCTGTCGAAAATGCGTTAGTAGACCGAGGCGCAGCCGAGGTCTACTATCTTCTCGAGACAGAAATAAAATTTTTTCAGGGTTTGTATACTATTTTATTTACAACCACTTTATTCATTTCGTATCTTTTAAAATTTTTGAAATTATGAAAATTGATTCGGTAATAATTTTTTTGGGGGAAATGCTTCCAATTTTTGTATCGTTGTCATGGTAACGGGTTTTAAAGGTAATTTTACAACATTTAAGATAGACGCTTTAAATTTGAATAAAATTTGTTTTTTTCCAAAAACCAAAAAAAAAATGTTAGGGGATGGGAAATTTTGAGTTTCTGCTACTCCACCAGAAATTGAGAATATTATTATTATTATTAGAATGCTATTTTTGGGGGGTTTCCTTTTACCCCCATTTTGAAATATCAATATTCAAAAAATTTTTACAAAAAAATTATTTCCAACCAGGGGGAAAGTAAAAAATTTTTTTACCCGGGTGGAAAGTAAAAGTAAAAAAAAGTCAACTTTCCATTTTAAAGATGGGGGATAAATTTTTAAAGCATGGTTTTAAAAAAAAATTTTTTTTAGGAAAATTTTTTTAATCAACGCAAAACTATGGCGAAGGGTATCGTACAAAGGGGAAACCGAAAAAATAAATGGGGGGTCCTCCTAGTAAGAAAATGTTAATTTTATGTTTTAACTTTTTTAATTTTAATTTTTTTTCCTTGAATATCTTTAGGGGAAAATACCAAAAAACAAAGGATTAGAACCCCTTTTTAAATATGAAGAAACAAATATGGCCCTGTTTCCTGTTCAGACCTCGTGGTATGATGTATTGGGGCCAAAAAACCGATTTTAAAAAAAAATTTTCGGGAAAAATCATTTTTTTTTTATGATGCACTATTCAAAAAAATCTTTAAATAGGGAGGACGAGTGGGTTGGAACAAATTATTAAAAATTATTTTGTTTTTGAAAAATCGCTGGGAGATGTCGACTTTTTTTGGCTTTTTTTTTTGGGGAAAATAATGTTTACAGGGTGGCCCCCAAAAAAAAGGGGAAACCACCAACTTTATTTTTTTTTCCCAAGAATACATCTATTTTTTTTTTTTATTTCTAAATTCTGCATCGAATTGACTATGTTTTTATGTACCATACCTCATACCCAAAGTCAAAGGTACCAAGAAACTTACCATTGATTTTTTTTTTAAATTTTGAAGACCATTTGGGGTTAAACAAAAAAAATTTAAAATTCAGGGGGTTTTTTTTTAAAAATTTTTTTAAAAAACAAAACAACAAATTATTTAATAAAAAATTTTTAAATTTTTTTTCCATTTACTTCTTGACAATAGAAAAAACCATCTTAAAATTCTCGTTAAAAAACAGTTACGTTTTGGGGTTTTTTTATTTTCAGCTCTAATTCTGTTCTTCAACTCTTTAATAATTTTTTATTTATTAAAGTAAACTAAGATTTCAAATAACTTCATAGATAATATCTAGTGGGGTTAGATCTGGGGACCAAGCTGGCCATTTAATAACGCCTTTTCTTCCGACCCATCTATTTTGGGAAATAATGTTAGGGTAATCTCGTACTATTCGCGAATAGTGTGGAACCATATCAAATCAGCCGATATATTTGAGTTTGCACCATTTGGGCGCAGTTAAAGTGGGTAATATGTAATTTTGTAGTAAGTCTAAAAAATTCTCAGAGTTAAGTGTTCTTTCAATAAAAAAGGTACCCACAATTTCGACCCATATGTCGACTTTCTGGGGGAATTGTGTATGACATTCCATACTCCAATGTTGGCTTTCTGGAGCCTAATATCGACAATTGTTGCATGTTTACGAAACCATTCAAACAAAATATTGCTTCGCCGGAAAAAAGTATTTCTTCATTTTCATTAAGTTTCTGAACTAAAGGTATTTTGTATGGATGCCATTTGTTCTTGTATAAATATTTTAACACAGAAAATTTACATACCGATTGATCCACAGCTACTTATCGTGTAATTTTATAAGGATTTTCTTGTGAATAAAGCAAAATACTTAATTGGGTGTCTTCTGGAAGTGAAAACGACTAACTCCTATTTTTTTAACTTCAAGTACCGATTATGATTATGTAATGGCCCCGCTCTGGGTACGTATTATATTTGTATTTATGGAGTCCAGAATGTAATATTTACTACTAGACATTTTGAAGGTTCCAACGTTAGTTTTAACTTAAAGGACTGATTGATTATATTGGCCTTGTTTGGAGCCTTGTTCCTTTTAAGGCATTTGGAAGGGTTAAGTTAAACTGAAATTTAATAAAAAATAATTTACTCCGCAATACAAAAAAAAGTTGTTTAAGCTACATTTTAAAACAAAGTGTTAGTTAATAATCTGTTCGTTTTATTTATTCACTAAATAAATGAATAATTACTGTTTATTTGTTATGATGGCCTTCCATGGTCCACCTACCTGTAGTTGGTACATGTATTACCGTCAGGCATCGTAAAAACCCTATATGACTAACAAGAACTGACCAGTTATTTATTCCCTGTAATGCCTAGGCAAACAATAAAATAAACATAATTATTACGCTATTTTCCCAAAATGAATGGCTTTGCTGGCACCGATCTTAAAAAAATTAGGTACCTAATCTGTTTCATACCTACTTTTGATTTCGTTTTTGTTGGTTAATTTAGTATAAATAGGTATAAAAAAAAATTTATAGCTTTTGTTTTTTTTTTGTTGATTTTAAATTTTTTTAAATTATTTTTTTTTTGTAATTTTTTGTTTAAAGAAAAATATTTTAAAAGTTAAAGTTTTTTTTGGTTTT
>JAHBCN010017822.1:2500-17763 GCA_019359885.1 Listronotus oregonensis
ACTTAAGTTTTTTTAAAATTTAAACCCCAATTTTTTAAAAATTTTGGTTCTCTATGACTTTTTTTGTAACTTTTGTTAAAAAAGTTTATACCTATCTTTATTCGTTGTAAAGTTATTTAAGTTTATATTAAAATTTGACCAACTTAACTCAATACTGATAATAATCTTATGGAAAAAAAATTTAAACATCACCATTAAGAGCATCTAGCATCAGTGTCATCGTATGTCATGGGGGAAATTTTTTTCTTTGATTTCAAATTGTAAACTTACCTAGTTCTGATAAATATTAAACAATAATTTATTCAGTTCGAAGGGAGTAAAAATAATAATACTCTATTATCAAAAGGGGGGGATAACAAAGCTAATCCCCCTTTTTTTTTAAAATTTTTATTAAAAACAAAAACATTAACGATGAGTATGTGGCGAATTAATGAGAAAAAATTTGGGGAAAAAACTGGATCTTTATCTAATATTCGCCTAATCGCCATTAAAAAATCGACCAGTTAGAAATGAAGTCGCAGAATTATCATCAGTTTGGAACCCCCGTGTAGCATTTACAACACCCAAGGCCTCGTGGACAGGCTACTTCTTCAGGATTTACACCCTTAACAGCACGAAATTATGAAAGAAAAATTAATTTCACCCGTATAAGATAAAACTTGTGCATAAGCTTAATGAAGACGATTTTGTCCCAAATTTTTTTAATAAAAAAATGCAAATATGTTATTTAATATTTTTTTCCCCCGGATAGTGTACGGTTTTTTTTCATGGTGCTGTAAATAAAAAAATTGTCGATATTGAAGTGACTCAAACCAAAATCTGTTTCGAGGGTTAACCCGCAACCCCCTGAAAAAATAAATGTGGGGGCATTTCCGTAAATCTTATTGTAGGATTCCTTTTTCCCCTAGAAACTTGAGGGCCCCAAGACGTACTTGGACATTTTAAAAAAAATACAATAGAGCCACAATTTTTCCCCGAAAATAATAGAAAATAACGTTAAAATGAAAATTATTTCCTTCCCCCAAAAAGATGGCCCCTATCCTTTTTCATTTTTTTCCAGTACGATGGTTTTTAGACACGTTTTTTCCCGAATCAATGGATCGGCGGTCAGGGCCCCATTAAGTGATCGCCGAGACCCCCGGACTTAAGTTCTTTAGATTACTTTCTTTGGGGGTATTTGAAAAGTAATTTTTTTTAGTACGAAGTTAGTTTCTATTTAAGATCTTCGGGAGCGGATTACGGCTAAACGTAAAAAAAATATATATGCTTGAAAATGTGAGAAATAGATATAACAAAATATTTATTGTTCCATGGGGGGAAATGGAAAATTTTTAATTTTTCCCCCTTTTCTTTTAAAAAATTTAAAATTTTTCTTTACCTTTAATTTTTAATGGGGGTTCTTTTTTGTTTTTTTTTTTTTGGGGGGGGTTTTTTAAATTTTAAAAAATCTTGTTACTATAATTGATTATTTTTTTTTCGATATATTTCCTTATTATCCCTTTTTTCTGGAATTTTATTATTAAAAAAAATTATAAATTTTTTTGGGAATAAAAAAAAAAAGGAGGTTTAAAATTAAAAACTTAAGTACAACGCAATATCTTTTTTTTTGGCCACCCTAGTATTGTACGGCTATAGATGAAGAACGCCCCCCAAAAATCAAAATTGACTTTTCCGAGCGTTCTAAAAAACCCCGGACAGTCACAAATAGGGATGCAAGCTTTACGTTGGGTTACCCTGTTTAAATTAAAAAAACTGCAACTCAGATTGAAAAAAACCCGATCCTTACGCTGAAACCCCACGATACTCTCAAAAAAAAATGAACACCCTTTCCCAGCGTTTGTACTCGATGTTTTTTTTTTCCACCTCAAGACCTAGTTAAATAATTACCTAATTACCAAAAAATTTTCACTATAGTAGTAGCACAGATTTCTTAATATTATAATATTAAAAAAAACTGTGGTAAACCCCCTTTTTATTTATAGTTTTTTTTTTTTTTGAAAATTTCGGGGGGGTTTGACCCCCCCCACCCCCCCCGGCTACGGCCTTTATATTATATATATATATATATATATATATATATATATATATATATATATATATATATATATATATATATATATATATATATATATATATATATATATATATATATATATATATATATAATAATAAAATAATGCAAATACTTAATCAAAAAAACATTGTAATTATACTAAAGGTAAAATGGGGGTATTAAAAAAAAATAAAAAAGGAAAAATGTTTTTTTCCCAAATTGCATTCTATACAAAAATTAGTATATTGTAAAACTTTTAAGCACTCCCATGGTATCATAGAATATTTAAATAATTAAAAATTTTTTCACATTTCGTAGGTTATCGGGACCATTTTTCCCCAAGTTTTTTTTTTGTCGTGGTAAAAAAAAATTTTTTTTCAAAATATTAGTTATTTAAACAAAATATTGCAAATTTTTTTTTAAAATTTTTGAACACCAACAGTTATTATTTATTTTATATAAAATACAAAAAAAATCTTAAATAAAAAAAATAAGCGTATTAAAAGGTCAAAAATTAATTTGTAAACCATAATTGATTTTTTTATACATTCTTATAGGTTAAAAAAAACAAAAAAAACTAGATTTTTCCAAAAAACACAGGGCCGTAGCCAAAAAGATTGCTAGGGGGGGCTAAAGTCCCCATGGAGCGATCATGAGACCCCCTTTTAAAAGTACTAAAAAAAAAGGTGACGATGATTTAACGAAGACTAATTTTACAATGCTGGTCGATCTTCTAATGATTTTTTTTTTTTAAAAATAATTTTTTATATTTCGTGAAAAATATAGACTCTTTTAAAATTTGACTTTTTAGTTGTCTAAATAAACACTACCTTCAAAGCAGTGGCGGTAGATTTTAGGGGCCGAATTTAAAAAAGGGTAAAATTTTATGTAAAAAAAATTGATTCAAAAATTATGAAAAAACATTCGAAAAAAGAAATGAGATCATTTCTCGTCCTTTTATTTTTTTGGGAAAGGAAAAATTTTTGGTTTTAATATTTGGATTTAAAGATTTTTTTTATAATAAATGTAACGTGCCTTTAGTGATATTTTCCCCAAAACACATTCCTAAATAATTTTGTTAAAAAAAAAATTATTGTTAATTATCTATTATTAATAATAACTTAAAGATTAGCGAAGTTAGGGGAAACCAGACACGATCGGGGGCTGGATGGGTGACTACCGTGTACCACTGGTTGTGGTTCCCCGGGAACCCACGTTAAACTGTAGATTTCGTCCCCGGTGACGTTACACAAAAATTTTTTGGAGGGGGGAAATTTTGGGTTTTATTTCTATAAGGTCGTGTTTTCCCAACGTGGTAGTGCAACAATAAAAAATTTTCGTGAAAGTAAATATCTACATGTTTTGGTACATGGACAACGTGGATGTAATTGGGAAAATGGGTCAAACATCCCCAAAAAAACCCCGGACTGACGGAAACCTAGTATTTTGGGTTCATACAAACCTTCGTGGTCTGTTATGAAGATAAACAAAAAATTTTTTTAAAAAAAAATTCAATGGGTATACTAGCAACAAAAAAAAAAAGAAACTGATAAATACAAATTTTTTAAAAAGGTAAATTTATTTAAAAAAAAAATTTACCCAAACCCCCAAAGCCAGCTAGGCATATTTTGAAGACTGATTAGGAGGGTTAACAAAATAATAATATTAAAACGGATCAAACTAAAAAACAAATAATTAATTTTAAAAAAAATACAAATAATACAATATTTTATTGTAAATATATTATTTGAAAAAAGTTGAATAAATAAATATTGAATTAAAAAATTGCATGGACAGTGGCGTAGCTATCGGGCTAGGCTTTTCCCGTGCCCCCAAGCACGTGGGGTCCCCCGGTCCATTAAGCAATCTTCAAAAAATTAAATTAATATTGTAATCACATTTTTTCTACTTTTTAGCTCCTTGCCAAAAAATTTTTATACCTTAAACCAAAAATAATACTACTACGAATAGATGGTTCATTTAAATGGGGCGTTTGAATCATTTCCCCGGGATATCAATGCTTCCGTAAATGCGAAAAAAATTAAGGGGGGAACCCCTGCCCCAGCGAAACAAACCGTGCGACATTGCCAATGTCTGTCGCTTTACCTTATTCGGAACACGAAGTAGCAAAAACGGGCGGCTAAACGGATTTTGTTTTCTGTCGCGTTTCATCACGCCAATAAAAAGGCCTGCCGCCAACACTTTTTAAATTTTCTTTAAAAGGATAGCGCGAAAATCTCTCGATGGACATCGGCTCGCGTTACCAAAAAGTCCATTAGGGTTATCAAAAATATAGCATTGAATGGTTCATCTTATCCGTAGTAGTATTATCTTTGTTTTAAATAAACTTCCAACAGAGTTTTAATTTTGGAACTGAGTTTAAAAAAATTAAAATTTGTAGGGTTACTTGGTATAAAATCGTCGAAAAATTAAAATCATAACTAGGAAATTATTGGCAAAAACAATATTTTAATGAGCTCATTATTAATTATATGTATGACAGTAATATCTCAAATATTTTTTTGTACGAAATCCAAAGTAAAATGCAATTTTACTTTTCTAAAAACCCCTCTAAAAACAGAGTTACGCTCTCGATTTTTTTTTTTCTGGTCTTGTAACTCATTGCACTCTAATTTTTATAGATATTTTTATTTCACGTAATTACTTTAATTGAAATGAATTATAATTTAATTATTCGTATTGTGGGCAATCATGTGCAAATATTTTCGAATTACGTTGGGGTTTACTTTTAGTGCTACATAATCTAGACATTTACGGTATCCCTGTTGCAAAGTAGGTTTTTTTTGTGATTGCTATAAATTGTGTTATTTTTATTTAAATATTATCTATTGCATAACACTGTATTACAGCTGACGATAATAAGTTAAAAAAAAAGTAGCTCTGCACCTTTAAAGTATTTATTTTTTAAACCCGTATAGATAGGGTCCCAGTTACCTATTTGCCCCAGGGTCCTTAGTTTCAGCTACGCCACTCCCCCATGGATAAAATGTTACCAAAACTAAATATTAAAAATAATAATTTTAAGGGTTTTTGCAAGGAAGGTTTATTGAAAACCATTTATTAAAAAAGTTTTTTTAATTAAAGAACAGAAGAAGGTACCCACAAAAAGGTTAAATATTCACCAAAAAAAAGAATCAAAGAACTAGTTTTTTGCTTGCTATTTTGTCGGTCTTCTTGTTTGTTTTTTTTTTTAAAATAGTTGTGCTAATCGCGGTTTTTTTGGGTTATTTAGTATTTATAACTTGCTTTATTATGGTAAATAGCATAGTTGTGGTTATCCCTTTTTTCCCCTTAATTAATTTTGGTGCGATATAATTATTTTTTTTCCAAAAAACCCACACAATAAGAGAAAAAAAAATTAATAAAATTCTCTTTAAGATTCTTACACTACTTGTTACATTGTCACTTTTCTTTAAAATTGTTTAAAGTATAACTGTTTGTCTAGTAGTTTATATAGATAAAGCCCATAAAATTGCAAAAAACCGAATATTAAAAATACTTTATCTACTGGTTAGTTGAAGAAATCACCCCCTCAATGCAACTAAGGGTAAGTCGAAAAGGTTTGTCCAATTTAAAAAATACTCACTTATTTAAAATCACCGGTAATTAAACGCACTTGAATCATTGTTTTTTTTTTTTCTGAAAGTTTGGGGGGAAACATTAAAAAAAGAGGAGCCTAATGTTTTCTCAGAACTTAAAAAAAATTTTTTAGTAATGCATCAGAGCTGGACCAGTAGAAATCAGGCATACCAAAGTCTTCTTTAAAACTTTAAACATTTTTCTCTTGGCTGTTTTGAAAAAATAATTTTCAGGGGGGACTTTTTTTTACACTGTATTTTTTTTTGCTGCACATAATTTGTATAGATTTAAAGCATTTATCGTTACACATCCAAATTTGTATTAAGTGTGTTTTTTTTGAAATATTACTTCTAAATCATGGGGGGGTTTTTAAAAAACTGTTAAGAATGTTAATTGTATATATGCTTCTTCTTTAAATTATTTCTTGGAAACACATACACCGTGCTTTGTGTAATGTTTTTTTTTAAGTTATATTTAATTTAACTTATTTCAAGTGGGCTGCCATTTAATTATTTCTTTATAAAATAAGGCGCTTGCTAAGTCTTTAAAATGTATGACTAAAAAATATTTATAAAAAAAAATAATATTTTTTGATTTTTTAAATTTTATTCCCCTTTTTAAATAAATACTGTATGAAAATTTATAATATTTATTTTTAATTTTTAATATTGTAGTTTTCCCCCCCTTTTTTCTCAATTTTTATCGATTACAAAATTCAAAAAAAGTTATTTAATTTTTGGATTTTTTAAATTTTTTTAAATTGCAAGTTTTTTTTAAAAAAGGTTTTTTTTTTTTATAACTTCAAAAATACTAATTTTAATTATAGGAATATAAATAGCCACAAGATTTACCCTTTTATATAAAACCCAAAATTTTCAACAATACAAAGGGTATTCCATTTTTTTAAAAAAAAATTTTTGGCAAGGGTAACCCCCGGCAAAATAAACAAGCCTGTATACTTTAAAAAAAACCCAAAAAAAAAAACCCCTTTTACTAAACAACACATGCAATTTACTTTTTTTTTTTTCCTATAGTTTACCCAAAAATATAGTGGTTCTTTTTTGACGGAACACTCTGTACATAAATAGACAATAGCATGTGCATTATCTATGCGCATTCTATTTTTTCTGGCCAGTAATAAAAATGTATTTTATTGTCATTAGGAAAAAAATAAAAAATGCTATCATCTTAAACGCTTATTTTTGCTGCATTATTTAATGATGGATATCAGCCCCAAATTAACCCCTACGCTTTTTTTTCCGAGAATTTAGGGAATGTAGGGCTTAGAACACGGGTTTTTTTGTTTATCCCAAGAAATTTTTTTATCTATAAAGTCACCCAAAGTTTTAACACCCCTATGCATAAATAAAATATTTAAAGTATAAATCCTTAAATGCAATTTTTTGTTATTTTTAAAACGGATTTCAGCTAACATTTCTTCATTTAATTGTCCCAAAAGTTTTAACTTCCTTCAACGTTAAAATAATCTTTTTTTAGTAAGTTAGCCATCGGTGTTAATCATTCAAATAACCAAGGGAAAGAAACTTTTCGGTGAATGCACACACCTAGAGTAGCAGGTGGATTCCAGCACCGTAAAAATATCTAACCGCGCTCTCATTTGACTTAAGCAGTTCTACGATTACATGCTAATAATTTTGTGAATAGTATTTTTGTTGTTATTGTTTGTGCAAAAGTGGAAATAATTTTGGATAAAGACATAAATTAACAGTAAGTGTAAATGTATTATAAAATGAAATATCATATTCTGCTTAGTTTTGAAAAAATCAGTGTAAAAAAACCAAAATGAAAAATAAATTGTTGATATGGTAGGGCACCTAGCATTTATTTTAGAATTTAAGAAAATATCAACAGATAAATGGTTTTTTAAAATAAAATTGTGACCATTACTCTGAAGCCTAATTATTTTATTTTGGTTTGTACTGTTTGTAAGCACTTTTCTGTATTTACATTTAAAAAACAGCATAAACCGCTTATATTAATATTGTATTAAAATAAACCCTTCTCATTCATGAATAAATAAACTTGAATGAATAGATATTAAGTCTTTCAAAGAAATATTTAATAAATAATTAAAGAAATGGTAGGTATTTTGCTTTATCTAAAAACATAAATAATATTTTTACATTTAATTAAAGGCACGTAAATTTAAATTTAAAAATAATAACAAAGGTACTATTGTAATATTTATTTCACTTAAAACTATATAATGTTAAAAAATATCGCTTTAATAAACTTCTTAATAAATAATACTCTGCTAAAATTTTAAAACCTTTCTAAATATTGACTACATTTTACTAAAAATAACAATATTTTTTTAATAAATTATGTTTTTTAACGAAAATTATACAGGTAATTCAAAAGTAAGCGGCATTCTTTTGGGAACGTAATTCTTGCATAAAATAAGACAAAAAATTTCTATTAATATGGGTCCTAAAATTGCTTCCCATGGGAGCCCTTTAAACAGGACACCCTAAAAAAAGATTTTTTTCTCTATAACTTTAAACCCTTTTAAAATTAAATTTTAAAAATTTTGTGGTATAAATATTTGAAGGTAAATAGGTTCTAAATTTGAAATTTAAAAAAAATTTTTTTCAGGGCGCCACATGCGGGGGAGGGTAAGGAAAACACAGATTAATTTTCATCAATAAACATTCCAAATCAGTAAGTTTTCAAAGTCGATTTTTTTTCGTAAATGGTACGCTCTATCCAATTAAACTAAAAAAGACCTTTTTTACGTAAAAAAGTTTTCAAAGTCGATTTTCTCGTAAATGGTACGCTCTATCCAATTAAACTAAAAAGACCTTTTTTCGTAAAAAACTCCCCGAATTTTATAATTTAAACAAAAACACAATAACCTAAAGTGTAAAAAAAAAAGGGTATTTTAAACTTCCTCCCCGTATGGACGTTTTGATTAAAATTTTAAAATTTTAAAGTTATAAAAAAAAAATCTTCTTTAAGGTGTCCTATTTAAAAGGGGGCCCAGCTCCTGGGAAAAATTTTCGGACCCATATTAATAGGAACTTTTTACTTTTTTAGAGCAAAATTTCGCTCCCGAAAGGATGCCGCTTACTTTTGAATCACCCTGTATAATATATCATGGAGGTGATCGATGGGACAGTTAACTCAATTTAAACATACTTTACATCTTTTAATAACTTTTTTATACTCTGTTTCCAATTTCGAATAAATATATATCTTAAAAAACCAAAAAATTTTTTTAGGATGGTTTCCCCCTTACCTTACCTCAACTTTTATCTCAAAGTTTGATATTTGGACAAAATTAAAGGTCTGTGGACTAAAAATATATTCTTTTGTATATACCGGGTGACACAGCGGACAGCCTATAACTTTTATATTTATTGCAATGGATTTTTAAATTTGGGTGATGCACCTGCCCAAATGACTAAATAAAACCAATTTTACCCACTTCCAGTTTAACCTTATGTAACCCCAAATTTTAAATTTTAAAAGCTTCCTGTGTATATTTTAGCCTACCTAATACGCCTCAAAATTCTCTTTTCAATTTTACATTTGTTATTTGATTTCAAAACGGTTGGCGGCTGCTAAAATCGTTTTTTTTTTAAAAAAATTTTACTGGCCATGATGTGACAATTACAAATTATCAGCATGTAAAAGACGTTTAGATGTGAAGAATAAGGTGTAAAAATTTATGTGATTTTTTTATTTTTTTTCTAATTGATGAGTTAGGAATAAAGGTTAATTTTTAAAATTTTAGCAATGTATTTTATAACGATTAATATCTTAAAATCCAAAATAGGAAACTCAATTTATTTTATGTAACTTGATCAAACTTAATTTTCATATTTATCATTTTGTATCCATGGCCCCCTAAATTGTTTAAGTTTTTAAACCAATATGCTATAAACAAAGCCTACTTGGCGTGTTATTGATAGTAATAATCTACGTATTTGCAAAACAATGTGATATGTATAATTTTGCATTTAATAAAACAGTCCTTCTATATGTTATAGTCAATCCTCAAAGCTACGGCGTTCCTAGGTTTTGACTAGTCAATCCTCAGGTCTGACTTGAAGTCTCAGTCAAAGCCCAAACAAATGGTTTTTCGACCTCTGACTAAAGAATTTTCGTCAAACCTAGGAGAGACTAATTTGGTCGGCGAACGTCAAAACTAAACAACTGTAGAATTGTAGCGGGATGAGGGCAGGCAAATAAAACCACTATTGTATAATTATCCCAACGTTTCGTGGCGGGATTGCCACTTTATCAAGGGCCTATAATTAAAAAAAGACACATTAAAAGACTGGTATATCTTTAACATCAAAAAGCATTTTAAAACATATTATGAGGCAAAAGGCCGGAAGAACAACCCTAAGTCACTCATATCCATGAAAATCAGCAATAAAAATTTTTTTTACGTTAAATTATTCAAAATCATAAAACTTTGAAAAACAATTCTGTTTTTCTTATAAAAAAACTTTCACGACTAGACAAGAACAAACCAAGAAAAAAAAAAAAAAAAATTAAAAAAATTTAATTTTTAAAATTTTTTAATTTTTTTAATTTTTAATTTTTTTTCTTGGTTTTTCTTGTCTAATCTTTAAAAATAAGAAAAAACAGAATGAATATTTTGTTTTCGAAAGTTTTATGATGAATAATTTCAAAAACTTTTTATTCAATTTTAGGGAATGACGGGTTTTCTTCCCTTTTAAATGCGTTTAAGATAATTGGTTATCCCCGGTCTTTTGGGTCTTTTAATTATGGCCCTTGGGAAAAGGGGACAACCGAAACGTTGGATAACAAATGGGTTTTTTTCCCTGCCCTCCCCTCTCCAGTTGTTTCATAAAAAAGGTACTATAAAACAAAACTATGTCAAAACTAAATTTTGACGATTGCCTGACCTGGGGTTTGACCAGTCAAACCAATTAGGTATTAGAAAGTCTCCAGTTTGTTAAATTAGATATAATAAAACATTTTTTTATTTTAATGTTTATTGTTGTTATATTGTCATAGTTAAAAAAGAAAAAAATAGTTTTTATTCAGACATGGTGGGGGCATTATAACATTTAGAATTGCACAATACGTCAGATCTTTACATTTACAACTAACCACAACTAACCACAACTAACCAAAACTAACCACAACTAACCACAACTAACCGCAAGTATAAACTTATTTAAACGTGTTACAAGTACAGTCGACGTTTGACCGGGTCCCAGTCGCTTCAAGAATCGACTAGGCAAAGCCCGAAAAAAATATTATCTTACTTTCGACGTTTGACTAAAAAGCTTAAAGGGAAATTCTAGGTTTGACTAAAAATACTTTAGTCAAAGGCCAAATTGGAATTTATTTCGGGGTTGCCGAAACTTGTTCAAACCTAGGATAAACCAGTCATTCCGCAAAGAGACTGTATATCGACCTTTGGCTATGACATATACTTGTATACTAGTTTTGATGAATTATTTAAAACAGTATTGTTTGATCTAAAGTTACATTGAATAAAAATTAAAGTTTCCTATTTAGGATTTTAAAATATTAAGCGTTATAAAAATATATTTCTAAAATTTTTAAAATTAAATTTAATTTCTCAAAAATTTAAATATACAGTAAAACATTTTAAAAAAAAACCCTCCACACCTCATTCATTTAATCGTTCACAAAAACACCATTTTTAATAATCTAATAAAATTACTGATAAAGTGTTTAAAATAATACTAATAATTTAACAAGACGTTTTTAATTCATACTTCTGGAACATGTTAAAGGCAAATAATGTCTTTACAAATACCTGATAACGTGCCTAAATAATTATCAAAATCTATGTCGTACTCGTCTAAATAAACTACTGATGATTACTTTAAATAATTAAGAAAACGTTTTTGTATACTATTCTTTGCATTCTGTATTTATCATTAAAATAACTTTTCCCTAACTAAATTTTTACATTTTAAATCAATAAGACCTTAACCCAATTAACTGTTTCAAAAATCATTTTTTCTTATCCAAAAATTTACAATGTTTGTAATAATAATCAGCTTTTGACAACCGTTGCATTTAACCCAATTTTGTATAGCTTTTGTACATATTTTTATCGGTTTTAGCCCCTGACTTTACGTCAACCACTTGTAAAAGTAGTTTTTAAGTTGTTACCAATTTTCTTTTTATGTTATTTACATAACCTAACATCCAAAGTAAGATAAAAGTCAAGTGGCCTTCGATTGGATCCATAGAGCATCTGTCATTTGACAGTTGATTTAAATAAAATATTCATTAATTGATTGGTAGGATTTAGATTTATAATATTAACCAACGTTTCAATTTCCATTATCATCAAGTTTAATTTCGGATTTTCGTCGATAACTTTTGAACGCTAGTTGGTTCTTGTGCAGATTGATTTAGGACCTTAAGCTATATATCTTAAACTTAACAGCATAATTTCAGTCATGTGGTTCCTGAGATATAATAGTTGACATGTGCACATGTACCCTGATGATAATAATAGTTCATATTAAAAACGTTGATTACCTACACTCTTTCCCTCTCCAACCCATAGGATAATTCGATATACACACCAAGAACTACAATATCGGCCCTTATGGCGTGTTATAATTATTCTTTGATCTTGGGATCATATGCGAAACGTCAACAACTATCCCCTCGATCCTTCTAGCAAGTTTCGTTTTTCAACTCTATACTAAGGCCACAATCGTCGATTTATCCTTAGGTTACCGTTCTCATCGCTAATTGATGGAATTCCGAGATCTAAGTCGGAATTCCGAGACCTAAAGTCAGAATTCAGTTATAAGTCGAAATTCCAGTTTAAGTCGAAATTCCGAGATCTAAGTGGGAAATTTCCGAGATCTAAGTCGTAATTTCGAGATCTAAGTCAAATTGGAACTGAAAATAAAAATAAAAATTGGTGTGGCTCGTCTACCCCTTCGTACGATCGCCCTCAACCTTTGAAAATTACTTTCCGTGACTTGTAGATTGTTTTAAGAAGCTTTCAGATAACGATAATAAAAATAACATAGTATAAGCAAGAAATCTGAAATAAACGTATTGGCCTGTGTTAACTTAAAATAATCGGGTTCTATTCGCCAAATGGAGGATCTAACGGTGTGTAAACAAAAAGCATAGGATAGAGCACCAGCACATAACGCTCGTGTTGTAGTTGAATTTTTTCACAATATTAAGAGTAACTAGAATGGAACAAATGGTCCTGTTAGGGGCCAGCAAAATCGCCAGACTTAACACCACTAGATTTTTTTACTGGGCTCATATAAAGGAAAAAGTGCTACGTTACCAAAAAACTTGAAGATTTGAAGGAAAATTACAGTAGTTATTAATATTATTTTTATTAAACAAAGTAGGACTCTTTTGCGAAAAATTGTGGAAAGATGCCATTTATGTATTCGGCAGAATGGTGGTCGTTTCGAATATTTGAATTTCGATTAAGTTTGGCAATTTTTATTTTTTTTAATGTAAAAAATGGTAATATAAGTATTAAGAACTGTAGTTCCGTTTTTGCCTTATTTTTAAATAAAAAATTATCACTCATAAAAATTATTTTTTGCCCCTTAAAAAAGCGGCTATGTTGACCATGGATAACTTAATATAATTTCTATCGATTATAATGTATCAGTATCATTCAGTTTAGTACCTTTAGGTGGTTTTAATAACCAAAAGTTTTGCACCCAATAAAAAAAAATGATGATTTTAATTAAGGGGAAAACATAATCAAAACTTAAGCCACATTTTACCCTCCTTTTACTTACCTAACGGCTATTATCCATCGGCGTAATAATATATCCCTGAAATTTATTTTGATAATAAACTTTAATGGTATAGTTAAGTTTTTGCATTAAGCAAATTTGTGTCCAACCAAAAACCTGTAACAAATATTGTAATCTTGGAGTCTTAAATAAAGAGAATTTACAAGAAGTGGTTCCTAAATTGATAATTACAAATGCATGTCGATAAATAAGAAGATTATGGTATTTGAACTACGAAACGTTACTTTGCAAAGACTGCGCTCCAGTTACGCAAAAAAATTCATGCGGATCGAGCGTAGTAAGGCAATTTCCGTTTTTAAGAGGATATATCATAGTGAAATTTTACATAGGGTGTGTTAGAAATTTACAATACTTTTAGTAATATCGCTACTTTCATAATAAAAAGCATATATTTATTTAAATATTAATCAAAGTTTAGTTTAAAAATTGTTACATGCAAAGTAAATCTTGCTGAGTTTTTTACCCTTATAAATAGTTACAAAACTACTTTTAAACACGCAGCTTGTTACTTAAGAATAGCCCCAAAGGAGACGAAATCAAAATGATAAATATTTATTTAAATAACCCGCATCAACCAAAAAATAGTATTTTCTTATGTATTTAAAATTTGTTATTGTACGAGGTATAGTATTTTTTTAACTTTATTTAATATTTTTAACGCTTTTAACAAAGAATATTTAATAAACTGATATGTTGTAAAAATCTAATATTTTTAAAGATTTTAATAAAAGTGGCGGCCTTTTTGAGCAAAAATTTGTACGATTGATAGTACATTCCAATTATTACTTTTTGATTCCGAAATATTTACTGTAAATTTGAAATGACTGAATTATCTATCTATTTTTCTTATTCTTATTAATATCAATAATACCTAGATATTTTACTGGAGATATTAAAATTGAAACCCCGTCCTTAATGAGCCATATAGGACAATATATATTTTCAGCATGCTCAGGGGCGTAACTAACGTCGATGCAACCGATGCGGCGCATCGGGGCGCAGATCTTTTAGGGGCGCGGTGATAAAACGGATATACTGGGAAAAAAATTGATAAAATCAAAAAAAAATCAAGAACTTTTTTTAATTTTGGGGCCCACGAAGGCTGATGCCTAAGTACTAACGTATCGTGGTGTCTTAAGCGAGGTGAGAGGAAGTTTGTTCACACGGGACTTAAGCTATATTTTGCAAAAAAAACGAACCGATGTGTCTGCTGTTTGGTCAATGAAGTTAAAAGTTTAGAAACTTTGTTAAAACAACATCGAAATTAATAAAATGGCAAAATCAGCCAATTGGCTAAATATCCGTTAATTAAAAATTTTTTTTTGCATCTGGTGTGCCCAACATTTGTACAGCATTTTTATGTTTATAGCATTGTCAATTGTCAGTCACAGTTGCAGTAGGAAGATGTCGTTTTCAAAACTAAAAATGATAAAAAGCTATCTAAGAAACTTGATGTCTGTACTAGACTATGTAATCTTTCAATTATTAGTATAATTGTATTAAACATGAGAGATCTCGATGTTCAAATTTAGAGAAGTTAGCTAAACAATTTTGCAGTCGAAAAAATTTTCAGGGTTTTGTTAGTTAAATTCGACCCCTTACATTTAATATGAACCCAAAACAATGTAATATAAAATTGTTAATACGTTAGTTTAATATAATATAGTCAAAAAAGAAAAGCATACCGGGGGGACAGCGGACATGTAACAGCCCATAACTTTTTTTTTTATTAGAATTAATTTTTAATTTAAGTGATGCAACTGTGTTAAGGATGCGCTTTCAATGACCAAATAAAACCATTTTTTTACTTCCGGGAA
>JAHBCN010017823.1:0-17896 GCA_019359885.1 Listronotus oregonensis
TTCCCAAAAACACTCATTTTTTGTTGCAATTTCTGGTGTTGATGTACTTTTTGGATGTTTTTAGGGGGGTCCCCTTCATGTCTAAAAGAAATAAAAAAGATGAAAAAAGGCCAACTATTACAAGTAAAGTTGAAAAATTTTTTTTTTTTAAACCCTTTAAAATTCAAAGGAAAAAAATTTAAAATTTTTAAAAATTCCCTTTTTTAAAAATTTTTAACTTTTCTTTAATATTTTCCCTTTTTACATCTTCTTATAATTTGTGTTTTTTTTTTGGGTTTAAAAAAGACCACCCCTTTTGGCAGAAACATTTTCCCCCCCCTTCCTGGGGGGGCTATGACAAATTATGTGGAAAAAGAGTGTTTAATTTCATTCTATACAATACACATATCTCGGTTAATATTAATTGTACATACTTCAACCAGGCACCGTTCTAAAGGTCGTAAAATAGGCTTTCTTTTTCGTGCTGTATTACTTCTATCAAAATCTACAGATAAAAAAGTTTTGTGACAAAGTCTAAAGAAAAACATTAAAAAATAAAAAGCCTGAAATTAGCCAATTTTAAAAAATATATCCCTTCTACCACAAATCCTAAACACTTTAACAAAGACCCGTTTAAAAAAAAACACGATAACATTTTTTTTTGTAATACTTATACCTCAATTCACGTGGAAAAACAAAAATAAAAATTATAACCCTTTTTTTCTTATTTTGCTTCGTTTTTTAAATTTGTATGTAAATTTTTTTTTGCCAATATGTGATAATATGATAGAAATTTAAATTTGAAGAACCTTTTTGTTAACGCATATGTACAAAAAGTACATAGAATTAAAGTTAAAATGATTGTTGCATAAATAACTATTGAAATTTGATATAATAATAAGAGCATTTCTTTTAGGGACAAATTATAATGATAATTAAATATATATTTCCATTATTTATTAAAGATATATGTATCTTATTGTTTTCCTTTTACAACAAAAATATATTCTTATCCAAAATGGCATCCAAACGAACCAAGGCTTCCATTTTTATTTCCTCCCTTTCTCAGCCCCCAATGTCGCACCGTTAGTTTAATTCCTTTGCAGAAACAAAACCTCCCTCCCGAAATTCACCCTCATTTTATATGTTTGTGCGAGACGTTATTAGGTAGTGTTCGCAGTGCGTTTGCTATTTGTTTACGATAAATTGCACACGATATTTATTTTAATGAAAAATTATTTGGATTTTCTCCAGAATAAAGATATTTTTTATTATTTAAAAAATTACACTTTTTAATACATTGTAAAGAGCTGTTCTGGTCTTGCAATAATAATAACAAAAAGTATAAAAACATATAATATAATATACAAGTTTTAGTTCTTTATAAAATTGACTTATTTTTAAATTATTTAATTATCAAAGAAGATTTTAATTAAAATTATATAAAAATTGAAATAAGACTTACCTAAAAACACTGGAGCCCGTTTTATATATATATATATATATATATATATATATATATATATATATATATATATATATATATATATGTATATATATATATATATATATATATATATATATATATATATATATATATATATATATATATATATATATATATATATATATATATATATATATATATATAAACCATTTTTTAAACGCGATAGTTTAAATTAACGAGATATAACTTTAAATTATGACCTTAACTGTTATTTTGAACAATGTATCTTTATAAAATTTTGCTCTAATTTCCAAATTACAGGATACTTCATTAGTTGTGATTTTTCCCAATTTCGTTGTAACGGACCCTGTATTATACCGATTTGGGTAAAATTTGGTAAACTGGTAAATCATAATGTAATTTTATAATTGAAACCCTAAAAAAAAAACAATAATAAAAAGATTGGAGTTGTACAAAAGCATTTTTATTTAACAACCCTACCCTAGGACCGATACCCCAAGAGATTAATTAATTTTTTCATTGTTTTACTAGTCAGTAAAGATCACCCTTCTCTTCATATATATATATATATATATATATATATACATATATATATATATATATATATATATATATATATATATATATATATATATATATATATATTTATTTATTTATATGGCCGAAATATGTTGGTGAAACTGTTTTTTGTGTTCTAATAACCTCCCTTAATTTTAGGAAGAAAATTGAGATAAGAGTACAGAAAGTGAATTTTAAGAAAAATGTTACATCTTAAAGTAGTTACCAGAGGATACATATTAAAAAATTGCTGACTTATATTAAGTATAAAAAGATAAATACAATTTGTATCTGCTTTAAACTACTCATGAGTGCTGTAAGTCACGTAGTTTGGTAAAAACCAATCGCATCGCAACATCTTTCAGCTGAGACAGCGGCCGATAAAGGCTTTCTTTTGCACTACAACTTACCCTATACCGCTGTTTACTGGTATTATGTATTACGTTCTTGATCACCTGGCACGTAGAATGCCCCATCGCGATAATCGTCTCTTTGGCAATAGTTCCTGGTTTATGTAAATATTTCTCTATTAAATTCTGAAAGAGCTTCGAAAATATGTTTTTATTTTTTTTAATCATTTCGATTTCTTTTATATTTAATTTAAAAATTGTAAAATTTCAGGATACCTTAAAAATACATTTTGCAAAAAAAATTGCGAATCTAAAATTTAGGGGTCTGTTTAGCAGCGCTACCCTTTAAATGTGTCTGTGTTATAAAAGAACTATTATTCAAGTGTTTATAGTGCCTCAATGACCTAAAATGTCTTCCAGCTCTTGGACCATTAAGCAGAAGATCAAACTATAGAAATTAAAAAGTTGACCTAATTTTTCAAGTAAATACTGTATTAAAAATTGTTTAATAGAGGTTCGACGGTATTTTCTGACAAAAACATCAGCCATTGTTATAACCCCACGTGAAAAATATTATATATTTATGAACTGGCCATGCTCAGTACAATTCCTGTCAATTAAAAACGGGCACCCCTCCCGTCACCCGTCAATACATCACGTTGTCAGTATCGCGTCTTATATCGGGCATCCAATATGCCATATTCCGATATACATCCATTCCTATTTTCAATTTTGCCTAATGGGTTTTTCAATTTTGAGAATTGACTGGTTCGCATTCGCTATCAGTACAGACAGCTCCAGCGTCATAGGTCCGAAATGATAGGACTGATGATATGGGACGGGGTGGGTTTCTAAAATAAAAATGGGAGTTATTTAAAGTTAAATGTTTTTTTCCATAACTGGCCCAGGCACCAGGAATCTTAAAATCGCATTTCAAATTATTGTAGTATCTATGACAAAATTAAACAAAAGATAACATTGTACCCTCATATGTTTTAGTAAAACCAGTAAATCATAAGGCAACAGTTTTTTTATCTTTTTGTTTAAAAATTTCTGTTTTTAAAGGGTTTGATATGTAGAATGTTTCATAATTTGCCAAAAAAAAATGGCAACTTTAGAGGGGAAACTATTTTCAAAAAAAAAATATGCCAAAGGAAGAATTTTTTACTCCTTTATAAACATTTTTAATCAAAAAAAAAGTGTTTTTTAAAGCGTAAAATTAGAAAACCTTTTTAATTAATTAAAAAACGAAATTAAAGTTTTGGCATATTTAAAAGATTATCGTGAAAACTCCCCCGAGACTTGGTCAGATCTTGATCTATCCCAAAAAAACCCTTTAAAAAAATTAAAAAAAAAAAAATAAATTATATCCCCAAAAAACGACCCCCCCACTTTTTTTGGGTGATTACAAAAAGGGGTATAAACTTTTGCCAACTTTGTAAATGCTGGTAAAAAATCCCAAATTTTTCGGTTTAAACCTTTGTAGCAATGATACTAACTTTAGTAAAAGAGGCATGTTTAACCGAAAGAACCCACATTAAAAGGAGCATTAATTTCCTGCGCCATCATCCCTTTAATCCCAAAGATGTTTTTCTAAACGTTGGGGCTGCCTTTTGGGTCAAAAAAATTTTGGACCTTGTTTTATAAAGGATCTTTAACAAAAACAATATCTAATTTTCTAAAATGTGTTAAAATTTTTGTGATGCCAATATAGCCTTTTTTAGCATAATGTTTTTTTTAAAGTTACAGTTATGTGTTATTATTAAAAAAAACTAAATATATGTTTATTATTTAAAATAATAAAGGGTTTGACAAATTATTCCTTTATGGCCGCTTTTTTAAATTTGGTTTCTGAAAGGCGTACTACGATATAATTTAAGAAAAAAAAATGCGATTTTAGAATTTCTGCTGGCCATTTCGGAAAAACATTTAAATTAAAAAAAAACCTCTATTTATATCTTGAAAAAAATGTTAAAAATTAAAAAAAAAGATTTAAAAAAAAATATATTTTTGGAATAACCAAATCGATGTTCATTTTTTTTCCTTATCGTCATTTAATCAGCGTAAAAATGTACACAACTTTGTAATTTTAAATAACTTTTTCTCGTATAATAAAAAGTTAGCAATGGAATTTTTTGCCAAAAATATATATATTTTAATATATATATATATATATATATATATATATATATATATATATATATATTTTAATATATTTTAATATATATATATATATATATATATATATTTTAAAACAACGATTCTTGGATAGAAATAAAGTAAACACACCTTTTTTTTGGCATTGATATGTTCAGGGGGCAAGGAGGATAGTTCTTGTAAACACACGGCCAAACACTAAATAACATCACTCCAGAAATAATAACTTTTTCAATCTTTATGCATTGCTCCATAAATTACATTTTTATAAATCAATGATTTTGTTAAAAATTAATTTAAAAGCCGAAAACTATTTTTGTTTATTATCTGAAGTATGACAGACAGAATGACATTTACTTTAGATGCCCAATTCGATTGCTGTTGATCCAGTTAGTTTACAAAACGTGTTATTGAATAATACAACTTTACTAGAAAGAGAAAAAAAGGTATTGGGTGCCGTGCAACACCTGATTTACTATCATTTTTATTAAACGAATGCTTGGAACTGTCATATTAATAAATGTTTATATTTAAATCGATGTTGCCTATATTAACACAAAAACCAATATTTTTGAATAATTTTATTACATTTTCAAGGTAATTTCCTGATTTTGGTTTTTGAGATCTGGCAATTTGTTTACGTTTTTCCAAAACAAAAACAAACAGATCACTATACCATACACCCTGCCTACAAACTGGCGTAGCAAATTTAAATAATAGTTAGTTACCTTTATTTGATGTCGAGGTAATTTCAGAAAAAAAAATCAATAAACTTACAACTCTTCCTATTTTTAATTCCTAATTCCTAATTGTACCAGTGGACTATGTATAAGGTGGTCAAAAGTAACGTGGTCCAATTGACTAGATCCCTTCAGAGCTTCAACCTTCGCCTTTGCCCCGCACATATATATGTATGTAAATAAAAAGGTCGCGACGGGGCACAGGTGCGCTATATGTCAACCGCAAGATGTAGGGCCCTTTTTATTTTTTCAGGGGAGCATACATCGCGTAATAAGATTGAAACGGGGGGAAAGCTATTAAAAAAGTCGCTTTGATGTATTTTCCAATGTTTTTATACATATTTTAAGTGTACCTTGTGCCCTTGCCAAATGTTTGGTTGGAAAAATGGGATTTTTAATGAGAAAAATGTGTTTTCGCGTATCCTGTGTTAACTATTAAGTTTCTTAATAAAACCTCTCCATTACATATAAACTAATCCTTCTTTTTTGAGTATTTTACAAGGACACTTTAGAATAACAATAATTTTAACTCCTAAAGAATTAAAAAAAGATAAAATTATATATGAAAGACAGTACAGATTTCATCACAAAAGATCCAGAGAAAATATTCTTTTATTTGTATTACATAACTGGAACAAGTCCCTTAACTTCCGTGGCAATTTCCAGATTGTTGCACTAGACATATCTAAGGCTTTTCACCAGGTCTTACTTCTAAGCAAACATCCTTTCTACGGTCTTTTACCCCAACTTTTTATTTTGCCCTCCAGTTTTCTTTCTAATAGAAGTATATTAGTTATTGTACATACTCACTCTTCTAACTTTTACTATATTAATACTGATGTTCCTTATGGGTCAGTGCTGGCTCCAATTCTATTTCTACTCTTTACTTTAATATTCCCCTTTTTAAGCCAGTCTCTAAGCCTGAAAAAAAAATTGCAGTTTTTTTATACAATCTTTAATCAATATTGAATTAAAGCACTAAAATTTTGTCCAGTTCATTACCTTAAAACTTACCCCGCTCTTTCAAGAAAAGTTCTCTTGCTCATTGACTTGTAGGGGACTTATAGCTATTTATAGGTATTTTAGCAATTCCAAACAAAATGACACATAGTGCCCCTCTCATCTTTCATTTCTTGTCGCAGATTTACTAAAAAGGCTCTGGACTTCCCTTTGTTTCCTGTTAATAAACTACCTCTTACTTCAGCTAAGACACCCACGGTACGCTAGTTTCTTTAGATAATAAAAAAACATTTTTCTATGTTACATATTATTTTAAACATATATCTTCTTTGGAAAAACACCGAAACAAAATAAATTACAACTCAATATGCCCCCATTTTTAAAACGTAAACTTATTACGGCAAATTAATTCACAACCCTACCAATTAGCATATCAACTTCCCTCTAATAAGACCGAAAAAAAAAACAATAAATAAAACCACCCCGGACCACAAAACTATGAGAAAAAAAACCTGCATAATAAGCAGTTTATTTTAAAACGTTTCGCATATCTGAACACTAGTTAAACCCCTTTTGTCAGTGTTTCGATGCGGCTAATAACTATTGTTCTGGCAGGCTGGCAAAAAAAGATACGTGTAAAAAAACGAGTTTTTTTTGTTATGTTGGGACCATAGCTTATTTGGAGCACGTGCTGTTTTATTTTAAGGGAGCGAAGATTATTATGATGATTTAGAGATTTGATGTGGTATATAAAAACTAAAATATGTACTTATTAGCCTAATTATAGTATTATAATATTTAATTTTTAAATATTTGAAAAGAAAAATAAAAGATATTTTTTACAACTTGTTAAAGTATGATTTACGATTTTTTTTGTCTACACCAAAATGTATCGGTTCTGCTTATAGTAATTTTAACACCGAATTGCAAAATATGGTAGAAAAAGTTATGTTAAGCTAACTTATTTTATAATTATAATGTTTTGTTTTTAAATCGAAGTAAAAAGAAAAAACTTTATCATAACATGTTAAAGTATGATTTGCATTTTTTTCATCGAAACCAAAATATATTGATTCTGTTCATAATTTTAAACCACTATAATTTAATAAAATATATAAACATAAATATTTTTTATTATATAACTTGTTAAAATCCAAAAGAACTAAGTTAGGATAGGTTTAAGTTCAGAACCACTTTTTTTTAACGATTGCTAGAATGCCATTTAGCTCAGATACAATTTTAAGTACTCACAAGAGAAAGAATAAGCTTTATTCTTTTGACTTAAAATATATGGAAGAAAAATTGACTGGAGGATAAGGAATAAAATAATAGAATTATTGTTCATAAAAGATAATTTATTTAAGTAAAAAAATATTATTATAAAATTTTATATTTATATTAATTATTATAATATATATATATATTATATTATTATATATATTTTATATATATATATATATATATATATATATAAATAGTTAAATAAAAGAATATAAAATATTTAGTTCAGGGTATTTTTTAAGTTTTTTGAATGCCATTTTTCGAAAAATTTTAAAGTGGTAAAAAAAAATGACTTTTAGTTTTTTATTTATAAGGGTAACTTAGGGAATGATAAAAATTACACTGGGGGTAAGGAATAAAAAAAGCATCAATTTAATGGTCTTTCCTATTTTGATCACGAAGGTAACTAAAATAATATTTATTTGGAAATCGTTTTTATCGATTTTTTTTGATACCATTGTCAGAATTACATAGAATTTTGAAAAACTTTGCTACTTTGAGCCTTGTCAAATTTTAGAAAGCCTTGTTTTATGATAGAATTCAAAGTTGCAACCATATCTGAGGCAAAGTCTTTTTGGTTTTTCAAGACAGAAACAGTTCGTGTGGTAAAAAGAGATTTGTTTCTGTTTTAAAGAAGTTATTATATAAAGTAATATTACTTTACATTATAGGTGAGAAAAGTGCCAGTTTTCCTCCTGCAAATTAAAAGTAAAAAGTCACTTTAGTCTAAAGGCATGTATATGATTTTTTTATATACCTCTTCTTGCCTTATTAAAAAATTTCAAATCTTTAAATTTTCAAAATCGTTAACCATTGAAGTGGGAGATGGAGTTGGACAGTAGTTTGTGTGTTCCTAAGATTAAGAATGTTATCTTTACAGTACAAACACTACTGTTTAGGTGGTTAAGGACATTTAATGCACAAAAATTTCCTCTTGGAAAGTAACATGTTGAAGAAATAAGCTTATAATGGAGAAGATGTTCCCAAAAATATTTTGGAACTGTTTTACCTAATTTTTTACCACTTAAATTCTTAGGACGATATGAAAAGAGACTTTTTTTTTTAAACTGGATGAAATAAAGTAAGAAAATCAACGGATAACTCGATCCTCCTTGTGTACTTCTCTGACCGAGATAAAATTTTAAAACCTTAATTATTTTGAAGTGATTGTTTTAATGATTGTGCAAATAATACATTTTCCTCTCTAAGAAAAAAATGATAGTACTTTTTTTCCCAACCGAGGAAAAAAACTATTTCTGATTTTTTTTGGATATTTAAACAACATCGACATAAACCCAGTACCATACAGGAATTCCTTCTTTGTATAGTGGTCATTCGGTCAGCAAATCCCATTAACTAAACCGCATTACTAATACCCCACCTTCTCCCCCAAAACCACTTATATCTTCCACATTTCCACCAAAACAATATAATAAAACACATAAAACACCGCGGAGAGAAAAACAAAGAGATTTAATAAGACCATAACTCAAATCCTTCATTACATTATCTGAGCCCAAAAAAACACGGCTACGGTATTGCTAAAAAAAGCGAGGGTGACCAATCCGTTCCCCCCTCACCTCTCCCCGGCAAGGCCATTAAGGTCTCTAAGCAAAACAGTGGCGAAGCGCAAAAGGGTATGGCTTACATTTTTTTTTTGTAATTTTGCATAAGTTTTTATGAATTTTTCGTTTGTTAGTGATTTATCTTATCTCGTCTACGAAGATGGTTTTAGATGTTCTTGGCCTCGACCAAAGAGGGCGATGCTATCAACAAACTTTTGTTGTTGTTAGGTTGGTACATTTTTTCTAACTATTTTATAGTATAACGGGTATCGACGAATCTAATAGACATGTCATAACTTCTAGAGTATTGGGTGCATTAAAATGAGATTTGGTATTGGTATAGGAAGAGGAGAGTTTTTGTATATTTGTCACTTTCGATCGTTTCCGGTTTCACCGAAAATGGCTCTGGTTTTGAATTTTTAAATGAAACAGCCTGTAAATTTTAGCATTTTTGAATTTCTTAAACAATTTGTGACTTTTTTAAAAAGTTTTAGGTATCTTTTATTTATTAATACGACTCTTAATACTATTTATAATGTAAAAATATCCATATGTTTTAGTAAATTTGGCTCCAGATAAGTTTTTTTTCTGTACTTATACAAGAAAAATGTAATTTTCATTAGAACGATCCACCCTCTTACACAGCTCAAAAAACCATCAGTGAATTAAAGTACGAACTATTACAAAATCCACCCTGTTCTCCTGATTTAGCTCCTGCTGAATTCTGGCTGTTCTCACATCTAAAAAAAAAAGAAATGCGTGGGAAAAAATATTGAACGAAAAGGTAATAGCACAGTGGAAGCGTACTTCGACAGTCTTATAAGATTACTAAAACAAATTTTTTGAAGTTTAGGAATATTACATAGAATAATGTAAATGTATTTCAATAGTATATTTCATTACCAGTACGGAAATGACGATTTTTCCGTGCGCGCGTGACAACAGCCGAACACGGGAAGTCATGCAAGAACGGAAAAAATCATTTCTGGACGTGTAATGAAGGATATTTTATACTTAGGTACCTGAAAACAACATAAACAAAAAACATCGCAAAAAATGATTTAAGAAAATTGCGATTATTTATTTTTATTTTTAAAACAGTAAAACGAATTAACAAAAAAAAAAAATACAAGCTAATTAAATCTAAGTAAATTAATTTTGGACAGAACCGTTATTTCTTTTTGTCGAACTAAAGATGTTGAAGCGGAGTGTTTGTGTATGTTTTGGTTCTCTTGATTGACTGTTACAGATTTTGTAGTTTCCAAGTTGCAAGGCCTAAACAACTTTTGGGATACTTCATTTTTTCTTTGTATGGACTCCTCTATATATCCTTCTGCTACATTGGAAGAAAGCCATCCTCCTTGTCTTTTTAAAGTGAGCAAATCACCGCTGCTTTCTACCAACATGGTATCGAAGAACTATAGCCCATGTCCGTATATTCTTTTGTGATTTTTAGTTTTAAGTATTTTGCAACAAGTTTTGGAATACCACTGATAGTATGGCACCCAACATGTTGAGCGTAACATCTTTGGTTTCGGTATGCAACAAATAATCTTCTACTCTCCATATTTTTAGGGCGGAGATCTGCGTATTTACGGTAAAGTGTACAGGGATTGAATTTGCAATTTTCATTGGTAATGGTAAAACTTCTTGACCTGTAAGTTTTTCCATCTCGTAAGAACACGACAAGGAAACGCCCATTATCTTACACATCGTCTAAACTCAAACGTATTAAATCATCTCTGCGACATGCGCCGAAGATGCCAAACACTAAAATTACTTTTGCTAGTAGATATTGTCCATCTGAAGCTTCACATAAAAATTTGGTTACTTGTTCTGATGTAAGAACCTTGGATTTCTTTGGTACATATCCTACAGCTTGTCGTTTCAAAAAAGCGATAGTTTTTGGATATTGGTTGTGAGTATTTTCTTTTATTGCCAACATTTAAAATCGACTCCATAAGGTGGATGACTTCATAGATTTGGCTTTTTCAAAAAAATAAACTAAGAGAATATCGTCACTCACAATTTTGATTCTTTTCTGAGTCCGCCGTTCGGTAAAAATGTGATATTCATGTTTATATCTCAACCTGGATTTCACTGGTAATAAATCTGCACTCACTTCTGCCGCTTGTTGTAATATAATATCGGGAATATCCGGATTTTCTTCCAAATCTGAATTCATTTTTTGAAAATGGCATAAATTTCACTGACAGAAAATAAAATGTCATTAATAAATAAATCGTTGTTATGAACAGTTTCCATGGATGGATTTTTGTGTAAGCGCACGGAAAGAGGGATCGGGATAAAAATTTCGTGCGCTGTTCTGAAAATGTCATATTAACTGTATTTTATACACAGTTCAAAATGTAGTATTTTCAGGTAAGTATAATAAAAAACGTATTATCGTATTTTTCCTATCAAACGCCAAGGTTAACCAGAACTAACGAGAACAATCTACTAAACTGATCTTATCTCTTTTATAGCTAAATAAATCTCTTAATAATGTGTATTTCTAACTTTTTATATCCATTCCATTATTTTTGGCGATTATTAACCTACGCCCATGAGTCCTATTTATCCCCTCTCTCCCTCCCCGTGTCGCTAAAGATTATTATAAGGAAACTGGCTCCCGCGTCTAATGGGTTTTCTCTACGGGACCACACATGTGTGTGTTTTTGTCTTTGTTTAACTAGTGGAAATCTTTATAATATGTAGCAGTTATTTCTTCTTGCTATTTTCACCGAGGATATTAAAAAAAAAGTTTTGAAGAGCTACATATATGTCTTATGGTCACAAGTTTAATTCCCGGTAAAGGAGGCATTTGTGTTTTAATGATATTATAAAGTTTTGTACTGATATTATAGATTATTTTTTATGAACGGATTTAAAACCTGATCACGTTTTCAGTCGTGCTGCACGTCACCTACTTGGAATTGGCAAAAAAGCTCATTCGAATTTCACATATCTCTGAACTAATGGAAAGCCAGTTTTTACTAGGGGGGTTGTTGTAAGCAACTTCCGAATATTTTTGCGTAATACACCTACATGGTGCTCATTAACATCTTAACCTATCGGTATTGAGATTGGTTGTTTTGGGGTTTCTTGACGAGATGGCGCTAGTCATCTCTAAAATTCACTTTGTTTAATTAAGGTTGTACTAAAGTGGCTGATTCACTGTCAAGGGTTTTTACGGCCTACATTCGGTGTGATCAGTGCCAATAAGGATGAAACACGTGTAATTATTTTGGCTGGACCCAACCTTTGTAGTCGTACGTAGGTAGTAGTAGAACGGATACGTAGTAGTAAGAAGCCTTCATGCCCAAAAAAAGTCTACCTTTAGTTATAACCAAAGAAAAATCAATTTACTACAATTTTTAGAAATTCTTTGTTTAAACAAAATTTTTGGTCATCTTAAAAATCGGCATCCAAAGACTTCAGGTTTGGTGAAAGAGAAGAATATCAAGATATTTTACACTGTAAATTATAAATTTTGTTTCTTAATATTAAGTAAAATAAAACACAGCCTTTGTTTCATTTTTGGCATTAATATGTAGCGAATTTTTCCACCAAAAATAAACCGAACTAATTCAAACCGAGTCGGGGTGAACAAAAGGAGAAAAAATATTTATAATTCTCAAATGGGGAGCAGAGAAAACGAAAACGGAACGTGTTTCTAAGCTTAGAAAACTTTGGCCTACTATGTCGATAAAAAATATGATGTATTACGAAAATCAGTCATCTTTTACTGAGTGTAAGAATATTTTGGCGTAAGCTTTTTTAAATGTTGTTTAATATGGGAGTTGAAAGAGAGTCGGTAATGTTGTATATTTAAAAAATATTTGGAAGTTTGTAATCTGATTGAACCTGAGTTTCTGAGGTCATAACTTTCTTAGAATTTAAAAACTAGGAAGGATTTTATTCCATTCATTTAACTCAGAAAAAAGAAAAGAAGTCATACCTAAAAACACTTGTGGTAAATAAGGGCCAAGTTCTTATCCAAAATTCTCGGCCACTTAAAGTACTGAGATCTAAAATTAGACTATTTTTGACTTGGCAAGTTTTTTACTGATTTGTCTGTATTAATAAATGTTATTTTTTTTTTTTTCTGGTATGATTTTTATTATAAAAGCAAATAAAGGGTTTTCCAATAAGAACGATATGATTTTAAAATAAAAATAATATAGAAATAATTTCAGATATAACCACACTTTTTATATTATCTTGAAGTACAATGGATAACATTTATGTCTTGAATACAACGTCGTTTAAATTTTTTATAGTTTATTTTGATTTCTGGGAAAATCAAATTTAAAGAAAAATTTTTTGGCTTTTCTTCAGAATAAAGATATTTATATATTATTTTTAAAAAATTATACTTTTTTTAGTGATTATTATGGAGAGCTAGTCTGCTCTCGCAATAATAGTAACAAAAAACATGAAAAGACATAAAAATGTTTAATTATTTATAAAATTGATTTGTTTTAAGTACTATAATAAAACAATTATTTTTATGAAATTATATAAAAATAGAAAATTAGCTTACTTGAAAACATTAAAAAAAACATTAAAAAATATCCATAATAATCTCTAAAAAAGTATATATATATATATATATATATATATATATATATATATATATATATATATATATATATATATATATATATATTATATATATATATATATATATATATATATATACTATATATACATTAAGGAAAGGTGTTAAGAAAAAACTTTTTTTATTTTTGATTTTATCAGAAAAAGCTACTCTTGATAAAAAATTTTGCTACTTCTTAGAGTAGATTGGAAAAGAAACATTTGACATATTTTATACGCGGTGTTCAGAAAATTGAAAAAACTTAAAATGTACTAAGAGTAAAGTGTATTTATTTGTGAAGATATGGAAATAAGTTACTAGGAAAGTTGTTCAAATTAAAAGGTAGTCTCTAATACCAATTTTCAAAAAATCGGCCTACTTTTATTTATTTGTGATTAAATTAATTTTAATACTAATTTAAATTTTAATATTAATTTTATTAAATTTTTTGCTGTTACATAAGCTGACGTTTCTGCAGCTAATAAATTATAAAAGCGAAATGTCAATACAGCTTGTCACTATCAACGCCTACTAGTACAATAAAGAGTTGTTAATTTGGAATTAGATAATATTAAAATAATTTTTATCACAAATTAATAAAAGTAGGCCGATTTTTTTGAAAAATGATTTTAAGAACTATCTTTTACTTTTGAACAACTTTTTCTAGTAACTTATTTCCATATCTTCTCAAATAAATGCACTTGACTCTTGAACCATTTAAAGTTTTTTCAATTTTCTGAATACCGCGTATAAAATTTGTTAAATGTTTTTATCCCAATCTTACTCGAGAATAGCAAATTTTTTAAGAGTAGCGTTTTTGATAAAATAAAAAGAAAAGCAGTTTTTTACTATTCAACACCTTTTCCTTGGACGTACTGGTGTGTCCACGGAAAGGTGTTGAATAGGAAAACTTCTTTATTTTAATTTTATCGAAAAAAGTTACTTGTAATAAAATGTTTGCTGCTTCTTAGAGTAAGATTGGGATAAATTTAACATATTTTATACGCATGTTCGAAAATTGAAAAAATTAAAATGTTACAAGGTAAAGTGCATTTATTTGCAAAGTATGAAATAAGTTACTAGAAAAGTTGTTCAAAGTAAAGGTAGTCTTAATACCAATTTTCAGAAAAAATCGGCCCACTTTTATTTATTTGTGATTAAAATTTTATTATCAATTAACTAATTCCAAATTTTTTGTACTAGTAGGCGTTGATAGTGACAAGCTTTATTATACTTTGCTTTTATAATTCATTAGCCGCAGTATCGTCAGCTTTAAACGCTTACTTAACAGCAAAAAATTTGATAATAAATTGATAATAAAAATTTAAATCGATATTAAAATAAATTTAATCACAAAAATAAAAGTAGGCCGATTTTTCAAATATTGTATTAGAGACTATCTTTAATTTTGAACAACTTTTCCTATAACTTTTCCATTCTTCTCAAATAAATGCACTTTACTCTTGTACCATCTAAGTTTTTCAATTTTGAACACGCGTATAAATATGTTAAATGTTTCCATCCCAATCTTACTTTGAAGTAGCAAAATTTTTTATCAAAGTAGCTTTTTTCGATAAAATCAAAAATAAAAAAGTTTTTCTCTTAACACCTTTTCCATGGACATACTTATATATATATTTTTTTAAATAATATATAAGTATCTTTATTCTGGAGAAAAGCCAAATGATTTTTCTTTTAATTTGATATTCCAGAAATCAAATAAACTATAAAAACCTATCTATATGGCTAAAAGTTTTAATTTACTTTTTATACATATTTTTAAATATTAAAGGTACCTACACGTGTACCATCACCAGTAACTATTTTTAAAAAGTCATGTCAGAAGTCAATGTCAGTTAATAAAACACAATTTTTAGTTTCTTATCTGTTTTAAGTAGTATAATCAAATAATTTATGTGCTACCCGTCCGTTGATAACCAATAAATTTGAAATAACATATTAATTTTATTTTTATTTTAAAAATTTTATTTTTTTATTAATCTAAAAATTTTTTTCCAATTTTCTTTTTGGATATTGTACAAGTTAAAAATCAAATAAATTTATTTCCCCTTTTTTAAATTTTAATTTTTAAAAATTGGGATATTTTTTAAAACACCTTTTAAAAATTTTTTTTAAATCTTTTTCCCTTTTTTTTAAATTGAAAATATTTAGCGGGGGCCGAAATGTTCCTAAAATCACCCCCCCTTAAAGTATTTTTTAATAAAAAAAAAAATAAAAAAAAAGGGTTTTTTTTTTTAAAAAATTTGGGGATTTTAAAAATCAAAATTTTAAAAAAAAATTAGGAAAAAAGTTTTTATTTTTTTAAAATTTAAAAAAAGTTCCTACAGTTGTAATCACCCCCAAACCCTATTTTTAAAATCGGAAGGCAATTCAGTTTATAAAAAAATTTTTATTCTTAATGTTTTAAGTATTTTATTTTCAAATAATTTCATAAAAAATTGTTTTTTTATATTTAAAAAAAACAATTTTATAAAAATTAAAACCCTTTTACTTATTTTTTTATATTTTTTAAGCAACTTCTATAATAATCAAAAAAAAATAAAATTTAAAAAAAATATATATTAATATCTTTTTTTGGAGAAAATTAACAATTATATATTTTTGTTTTTTATTTTATAATTTTTTAAAAAAATTAATTTAAGTTCCTGGGATAGAAAATAATACCCGGAAAGAGAAAGGTTTAATTTTTTTTTTAAAAATAAATTTGGGTTTTGGGATAATTTTAGTCTGGGCGGGGAAAACGTATAAATTATAATTATTTAGTTAAATTAAACACAGAAACAAAAAATCTATTGACAAAATACCAAAAATGGAAAAAAATTTTAAATTTAAAATTTAAAATATATTGAAAAAAATTAATATTATAAATTTTTTCACTTTCAAATTAAATAAGGGGAAAACAATTCGGTTTAAAAATTTTCAGCCTCAAATTTTTATATTTGGTTTTTCAAAATATAATTATTAAAACTTTTTCCCAAAAATAACCAACCATAAGGGGTTTGAATTTGTCTAAACATTGGGCATGGGTTTAAATTTTGGGTTATTAAATATTCAATTATATTTTAACTTAAAGCAAGTTTCAAAGAGTTTAAATTTTCCCCATTTTTATAAATTTCATAAAAAATAATGGTTTTAAATTTTAAATTAAAAAAAAAAATTTAAAAAATAATTTTTTCTTTTAGTTTTTGCAATTAGGCAGGAAAGATTATAAAAATTTTTCCTAAAAAAAATAAAAAAAATATATAATAATTCCGAAAATAAATAGTCGTTTAAATGTCAACTCGGTTTTTTTACACAGTGAATTCGACGAATTCAATTTTTGAAGGTGTTTTGCAAAAATCGGGGGTAATCTCACGAATGCATCGTTAATGTTAACCAAAACATCAAGGGTTTGTGGCCTGTTTGCAAAACCTTGATTTTAAAAAACCCCATAAAAAGTAATCTAAAGGGGGTTTAAAACACAGCTTCTTGATGGCCAGGAAATTGCATTTTTTAAAATTATCCTTTCACCAACCTTTTCTTGCAGTATGGCGACAGTTGCATGAGCAGTGTGACATTACGCCGTCTTGTTGGAACCACATATCTTCAAATCAAGCGCAACCCAAAATTTTTCCATAAAAAAATTTTTCAACATCTGTGATGTTACCATCCACTGTAACGGAATCTCCAACCTTATTTTGGAAAAAAAAAAGGGTTAAAGTTACCATGCCAAAAAAACCTACAGTTACCTTTAAAAGTATGTAAAGGCTTCTCGTGAATCTATTGTGGATTGTTTTTAACGAACCGCAATTTTGCTTATTTACGTATCCACTTAATCAAAATGAAAATTCATCTGAAAAAATTTTTCGGCAAAATTTTCCGTTCAAGTCGTTCTAAACTCAAGAGCAAATTCGCGGGGAGTGGGCCAGTGGCTTAAGTTCTTGGGGCAAAAAAAACTTATACGAGTGTAAATTTAAATCTTTTGCAAAAATTGAAGTTTTAATCTTTAGCACGACGAAGAATTGATAAATTTTATTTCTGCAACACTATCTTTACAGCAGCAACATTCTCAACGTTCTGGTTTCGGCGTCTTTGGACTTTGACATCTAAAGAATAAAAAAATTTAAATTTCTCAAACGACGAATACCAAAACAGAAGGGCGTTTTTAGACCAAAAATTTTCCCGAAGTGCGCGAAAAGTGTTCACAAAAAAACGACCATTTTCGTAAAATTTTT
>JAHBCN010017824.1:0-17843 GCA_019359885.1 Listronotus oregonensis
GGAGCCATAAAAATCACGCAAAAAACTATGATTTTTCTGCACTTATTGCGTGTATTGCTTTTTCGCAACAAGCATAAGGCATTTTTAAATTTTTAACTAGCTTTGTCTTGTAGAATCTTTTCTTTCTACAATTTTTATCTGCGACCATTACAAAGTGATAAGCAATTAAATTAAAAAAAAAAAAACGATTTTTCTTACACTTTATTAAACAAATGTTCCTCACCTTTTTGAGGGAGAGTATTTTCTTGTTACTTACATCTTTACGAATGTTTTTTAGCAAAAACATGCCAACTACCTCGTGCATTGCCTGCTCGGACACGCATTTCCTTAAACTAATATTGTGCAGCGTAATAACACCTCTTTCGCCACTTTCAACTCCTATTGGTCAATTCAAAATCTACTTGATACGTACCATTGTAAAGTCTAATTGTATGCAATACAGCCATTATATCTTACGAAAATTTTGACATTAAGCTTTTAAATAAACACGAATGCAACATCACTTGGCAAATTTGTATGCTTTGCGCAAAGTCTGTGTTTTTAGTTACTTTAACTATATTACAGATACCATGACATATACTTAAATATTTTAATGTCCATTTAATTTTTGTTTTTAAATCTTTTGTTCATATTTCTACATTTTCCTGTGTACGCAATGGAAAAATTGATACTTACAAAATGCTTATTTACCAAAAAATGACAAGCAATGAAACAAACTTTAAAAACCAATTTTGTTTAAAATCAAATATCAAATTTGAGGAATGTCCAAAAAAAACTTTACTAGTGGTATACCACATTTATTGTCAAAAAACATCCGTACGTATGCCACTAAGTAAACTACCAAGACAATTTTTTACTGTAACTAGGGCATTATGGAATTAAGTTCTGGCTAAATTTCTATCCATGTTCCATTGTCTCCTAGCGTTCAAAGTTATAACACTAAAACATTATTTTTTATTTATAAATATATTTTTTTATTTATTAACAACCTTTAGCTATAAAATAAATATTTGTGGAGCAAAACTACATATATAAAAAAATCTACTTTTAAGTCTAAATTAAAAAAAAACTTTTATGTTTCAGGTGGCTTGGCTTAGAGTCGATACTCAGACCATTCTTACTATCCACAGTCACGTCATCACGAAAAACCATCGCATTGCTGTCACTCACACTGAACACCGTAATTGGTATTTGCATATACGTGATGTCCGAGAGACTGACAAGGGCTGGTACATGTGTCAGATCAACACTGACCCCATGAAGAGCCAAGTGGGATATTTAAATGTAGTAGGTATGTATGTTAGTTGTAAATTTCATTATTAATTATAGGCAATATACTCAAACTAAACAACTTGCCTGAACCAGTTGTTAACCTATTATTTTATTAAACAATAAAATAGAGGGTCATATACAAATTTAAGGGCGTTTTAAATCTGTAATTTAATAATTTAATTTAATAATTAGTTACGTTTTGAGGCAGCAAAATTTTACTTTGATATTTCTTTAATAAAACATTTTTTTTACTTTTATATTTTATTATTAATTGTATTTGGTAAGGCACGCCGCTAAAATTATTATTATGTCATGGATAAACTCAATGGTAAACCAGAAGTGTAAACCTCTACAGTGTCACCCATAAAGTCCGCATCAAATGGGAAAACTTTTTCCTAATTAATTTGGGTAAATTTTTGTTTTGTCCAAAAGTTTTGCTTTGAAAATCATGCCAAATAATGCATATAAGAATAATCACCTGACTTTTTTTAGCGGTAAAATTTGATATATTTTAAAAAAATCGCAAAATGAAGCATTATCTTCTAAAATTTTGAAAAATGATATAGGGAAAAGGTGCATATTTTTAAATTTTACACCCACTACCAATTTTTAGCTCTTTAGTACAATTTTTATTTTTTCCCAGCCTTTTGTAGTTTTCTACTATATGGATTATCCAAATTTAGTTAAAACCCTCTAAAATTATATTTTCATATTAAAATTAACTTTTAAATGTTATCCTGATACTTAATAATACTGGTACAAATATTTTTGTACAAAAATATAAAATACCCCAATAGAATAGGGTCCCAGTTAATGCAAATGTGGTATAATTTTTACAAAAACTGACAAAACACACTTAATTTCTGTTTATTATTAAATAGTTACATTAAAAAATCGGACAATGTTATGAAATTATTGTTAATTTAAATACTGATAATTAAAATGCTTTTTTAAAACTCTAAGTGCAATGTTAAAAATATAAACTCTTGCATTAACGATTGATCGTAACGCAACATATGATAAGAATGTCATAAAAACAATTAAACAAAATACAAAATATATGTCACGTCAAAAAATTGTTTATTTGTATTATTTTATAATGTTTTCCTTAAAATGTTAACACTTTTTTAGAAAAAAATATTATAAAACGACACAAATAAACAATTTCTTGACAACTGCTTTCTTGACGTGACAGATATTTTGCTTCATTAATTTTGTTCAATCGTTAATGCAAGGGTTTATGTTTTTAACATTGCACTTAGAGTTTTAAAAGCATTTTATTTACTAGTATTAAAATAACTAATAATTTTATAACATTTTCCGAGTTTTTAAAGTGACTATTAAATAATAAACAGAAATAAAGTGTGTTTAGTCAGTTTTTGTAAAAATTATACCACATTTGCGTCAAGTTTGACGATATTTTATTGGGGTTTGTTCTATTTTTGTACAAAATTATTTGCACTAGTATTATTAAGTATCAGGCATTTAAAAATTAATTTTAATTAAAAAAATAATTTTAGACGGTTTTAAATAAATTCGTATAATCCATACAGTAGAAAACTACAAAAAGTTAGGAAAAATATATATTGTACTAAAAGCTAAAAATTGGTATGTGTGTGTAAAATTTAAAAATATTCAACTTTTCCCTATACATATTTTTTTTTTAATTTTAAAGATAATGCTTTATTTTGCTATTGTTTAAAAAAAATGTCAAATTTCACTGCTTAAAAAAGTCACGGGATCATCTTTATATACATTATTTGGCATGATTTTTTAATAAAAAACTTTTGACAAAAAGAAAATCGACCCAAATTAGGTAGTTAGGGAAAAATTTTCCGATTTGATGCGGACTTTAGGGATGACACTCAAGGAAGTTTGAAGGTTTATGGAATCCCAATGCTATGGCCCATTCGATCAAAAAATGTCCAGCCCACTATGAAAATAACTGTCATGAGCGGCCACGACTATTCTGCGCAGTAACAAAATTCCCCAAAATATTGTAATGTGATGCCTACCTACACACAGTTTGTAGGTAGGCAACACATTACCTTTTGACAGAGCCGGAGTCCCGTTGTGAATTAAATGTTTTGTTGTCGTTTGTGCCGTATTAATTTCGATTGTTTTGCCTTAAGTGATTTTATTCTTTGGTTGCAGAGTTTTTTGGATTGATAAAAACCTTCATATTTTAGTGATTATTGGTTTATTTAATTGTAACTAGAATTTTGGGTTTATTGTTTGTTACTTACAATATCATAACAAAATGCCTGAAAGTTGTATGGTTTTGTCTTGCAAAATACAAGGGTAACATACCCGAAATACCTCTTATTAGGAAAACAATTCAAAATCACTTTCACAAAACCATTAACTAATCTTGAATTGGGACTTCAAAAATCTTGTCCAGTTTAATGCTCCAAGACACAGTCATGTTCCCTGTCGCGAAAAGAAGTTATTTAATCATTTTGGGGTTACTTTTGGGAACAACCTTATCTGACACAAACACATTACATCCATAGCCTCAGCTACTTTAAAAAAGCTTGGATTCCTCTTTCGAGCCAGTAAGTATTTCTATCCGTCTAATCTGTATACTCTCTCTACAACGCTATTTCCTACCACTCTTATCATTCTTGGTTCCATTCAAAAAAGATCTGTTCGTCTTATTAATGATCTCACGCTTACAGAAAAGCTTTCTTTTCTTTCCCAACGACATGCTGGAGGGGATATGTTGCATTTTTGTGGGAATTTTCACGTCTTCTGCTCCAAGGAGTTGACAAGTATAATTCCTCTGACAGCTTCCAACAGACTAACCACAACACGTAGTGTCGCTTTTATGCATCCTTTTACAGTCCAACTTAAAAGGCTCTGAACTTCCCACTTTCTTTGTTCCATCATCCCCGGAGTGTCTAGACTGGAATCTGCTAGCCGCAGAAGTTTTCCCTTCTTCAAATATTTAGGTCTGGTGTAGATAATGCCTCTTTACTACACTTAACGGTACGTTAGTATTGAACCTTTAGCCTTGGTGGACTGTCTGACGATATATAAAAAAAATCCTATGTAAACAATTCTATACTTTTTTAAATATGTTTATGTTATCTGCATAAGGTAACACTATTTTAATGTACTTTTATACAAATTATAAATTTATAAAATACATTACACAAACAACCAGTTTAAATTATGGTAAGTTTTTACTTTTCTTGACCCTTGCCGATTTTGATGACTTTTTGCATACAAAATTTATTTTAAATAATCGTGTTGTTAATTATTTTATCAAGATTTTTGGTAAAAATACAAAGCTCCCAAAACTATCAACCATTAAAATAGAAGGCTGTGACGGCACCCTCAGTTCTTTCCATGTTAAATCTGATGATATAAAATCTAATATTACACAATAATTTTAAATATTCTATAATATTTTCGTTTATAAACCAACAATGTTGTGCAAAAAAAAAACAGTTAACGCATAGTTAGTCTGAATTTAACATTTAATGATGTCAACTTTATATATGGTAACAAAGAATTATGGAAGTCCGGACCTGCCCTACGATTCATTGCGCAAAATCCGCGTGGCCGATTCCCCTATTCTCGCTGCCCTGCACGCCTGGACAATTTTGTACTACAGCATTGGCCTCATACACCTTTAAACTTCCTTGATGACACTGTATACCTAAAATTTTAATGTAGTTAATTTTACATTATTAAAATTTTTATTGCCATTTAAACGAACAAAATATGTAAAAAGGGAATTAAAATATTTACAAGGAAAAATGTTGGGTGTAAAAAGTAGATATTAAATAAATCAAAATTATATTATTTTTGTAGTTTTTGTCATAGCCAAAATTTTGTAACCAAAAATAAAACAATAAAAATAGGGCAAACTTTTCCAATTTTATAATTTAAATGGAAACGAACTCTTACGTCTAACACTGGCGTATTTCGGAGTAATTAAAATTTGTTATGTTGTAATTAAAATACAATAACAAAGAATTTTAACTAAAAGTAAAAAACACCCAATAATACATGATTACAGCATTGCAAAGTTTTCTTATTTATTTTATGATATGAAGTATCCAGAAAAGGTTTAGCTTTTAAAATTTAAGCTCAAGTGCTTTAGCACATTAGTTGGATAAAACTTATTTAGACATTTGACCTAGTTTTGCTTACAGTTAAACAAAATCTACGGTAAATCATATTCGGTAGGATTATTATGTGTGGATAAACAGAAAATTCCTAAAATATTTGGCATGTCATACAAACACATATTATGCCCTGAACCTGTATTGTATATGATTCTTGGTCTCCTTTGCTGCGCTTTACGATGTTAAAAAAAATGAATAAAAGTTTAATTTTCCCGATTTCTAATTGCTGTTCAATTAAAAAGATACTACATGCAATTGTCTTATTCATAAATTATTTGATTAACTTGCATTTGCCAAAAGTACAACATAATTTGCGGTTTTCCAATGTAATTCTCTAAAAAAAGCATAGTTTATTAATAGGGCAATATTTCGTTATTTTTACATAATTTAGGCCTAAACAGTTTATGTTAAGAATTGTGGATCATAAAAAAATTAATATGTAATCTGGTATTTAATTTCATAATTTAACATAATAATAAAATTAACAGTTTAAAATATAATTAACAGTTTGTAATTATTAAACTTTAGTAATTTTTTATATTTAAAATAATATAAAAAATATAAGTTAAATATTATGTAAGTATTGTCAGAAAAAAATGCTGATTTATTGAATAAGTTGTGTTTTCGTGCTGTTTAAATATAAACAAATTAATAATTTTGGAACTGCTTGTTGTAGTTATTTAAGATAAATTATTTATATTAGATTACGCTGCTTTATTTTTAAGACTTAACGAAACATCCATAGCAAAATACAGCTTATATTTAAAGAAAACTAAAGACATTTATTTACCCACAAAGATGTTATAAATTTTAGGAAATAGGACTACGGAAGTATATTACACCTTATTAATTGAACGAATTATATTGTTTTTGTAGGTAAGGCAAATATATACCACTATTGCATTTTACTTTATTCATTATGTGGCTAAAATGCGCTTAAAATGTTAACCTGAATATTTTAACTGACAAAATTTGAAATATATAATTTGAAAAAAAGTACAGGAGAATAATAGCCGTGTTTCCAATTCAATAAACATTGCTTGTAAATATCTAGTTAAATGTTTCTTAAAGTAAAATACTTAGACGTTTCCTTTTATAGATTTAAGAACGTCACGGTTTTTTGTCGGTTTTTTAGCCTAATCACATGTATATATTTATAATTTTTAACGACTAAAGTATTAGGTTTGAATCACACAACTTTGTAATGTATCTTTGTTTTAACCTACAGGTCTTTAATAAAGTGGCATTCGGTTAACGAAACGGTAAAATACACACAACACAAAAGTCTTATATTCTATTTGCTGTATGTTTATTGCGTTTTTGTTGCTAGGCAAAAAAGATTAGTTATTTTGTAAATAAACAAGATCAAAAATATTGACAGATAAAATATTTTTGATTTCTTATAAATTTTTAAAACATATTGGTCAGTTTTATTGAATATTTAGCAAAGTAAATTTCATACTTTTCTTTCAAAATAATGCCAGGACGTGAAATTAATGGTTTTGATAGGGCAAGAATTGTTGCTCTGCATGATGCTGGACATTCCAATTATCATATACACAGAAGATCGTCAATTGTGCGAAAAGTTCAAAGGTCCCAAGAATTTGAGACAGTTGAAAGAAGACCACGTAGTGGTCGGCCTGGAATAACACATGAACGGGAGGATCGATATTTGATTCAATATGCCCGTAGACATCGAACTGCTTCAGCTCCAGCCCTTAGAGCTCACTTTCAAGGTACGTTTCGCCGTATTATATCGTCCTCTTAGTTAGAAGAAGACTGCATCTGGCAAATCTTCGTGCTAGAAGGCCTTTAAGGGTACCTACACTACTTCCACGACACCGAGCTGCCCGCTTACATTGGGCGCGAGAACATGGGGAATGGCTTTTGCGGCAGTGGCGATGGGTCTTATTTACAGATGAAACCAGAATTGGACTGCTGAGTGATGACAACAGGCAAAGAGTCTGGTGAGAGCCAGGTCGTCAAGGGAGACTAAATTTTCCTCGAGAGGTTGCTCCCTATGAAGGAGGGACAGTAATGTTTTAAGGAGGAATCATGTTCAATCGTCGAACGCCATTAATTGCTATACCTCAGAGTATGACAAGTCGAGTTTATATTGAAAGTGTCGTCAGGCCCATTATTTATCCATTACGCAACATTTTGGGCGAGAATTTAATCTTCACGGACGACAACCTCTGGCCACATCGCGCACGGACGGTTCATAAGGCACTTGAACAAGGACATATCAGCCGACTAGACTGGCTAGCTAACTCGCCGGATATGAATCCAATTGAAAACATGTGGGATTTTGTCTCTAGAGCGGTTCACAACCGCATTAACTCAGCCCAAAATGCGGAAGAGTTAGTTGCAGCGGCAGAAGAGGAATGGAACAATATTCTCAAGAAACGATTAACCGCTTGATTGTTTCAATGCATACTTTTGTAAATATGCTACTGAAAAACAGAGGAGGTCATACTGACTATTGATTGATGTTCATCTTGGACAAAAAAATGTTTTGTCAATTTTTTTTTTGTAATGAATTTACTTAAGAAATGCGATATTTATTTCTTATGTTGTTTAAATAATTGTTAAAATTTTTTAACAATATTGTGATTGGAAAAATAACTTCACAAATAAACATACTTTAAAAAACATTTACTATTTTATTTAAAAAGGAAATAAATTACAGAATACCGGTGGGGTCCAAGACTTTTGATGTTGTGTGTACAAACAAAATGTGAATGCATTTTTCTGCCATTACCCTGCTATACTTTTCCAGCCATTTTTTTAGTTATCTTACCATACAATGTATTTTAATGACCGAGTTTCCCGAAAATTTACAATATATTTTTCTTTCTATTTTCCTTTAATATCATTAGGCAAGTCATTAACGGGTCAGTGACTTTAATGGCGTTTAGAATTGTTAAGATTTTATTTTTTAGAAATTAATAACAAGCATTCCTCCTCGGAAAATCATTAATTTTCTTTCTAACGACTATTATTTTACCACCATTTTCGGCACGAATTTCCGCAGGGCTGAGATTTTTATTGCTTTCTCAATAATTTATTTAATGATTTTAATATACTACCCAACAAAAATAATATTTAATATATTTTGGTAACCTGTTTGTAATTGTCACGGGTCTCTTACATTTTATGTCAATCGGATATGTTTCTCTGACCTTAAACATTGATTTATAAAAAGTGGATATTTCGATAGATTTGGAAAACAAAAATAGACCATTGGACGAGAAACACTAGAATTTGTATATATTTTATCTATGATAAAAACTGATAAAATTTCTCCATAAGAGAAGTTGTATAGAATCAAAAATCTTTTAAAATTGTGACCCTTGATCGACTTAAAAGAGAACTTTCTTCAGATGAGTTATCCCTTTAATTTTTTGGTTTGTGCAAACGGATAATTTTTTTTTAAATCAAATTTTAATTTTTGTGTTTTAATTTTCTGATAATTTTTACTTATTTTTCAATGTAATGGTCTTTGATTATATTTACGTGGCTTCTGATGCCTTTATTTTTAAAGACAGAAAAAATTGTTTCATATAAAAATTGTATGATTTTTTTCATATTATCTTTTGAAATTATCAGTAAAAAAATATTGCAATAAAAAAATGGAAAAATATAGGTAACTTCAACTTTTTTAAATAAATCACCCTGTATATTATGCGCTACAACGAAAGATCTTTTTTTTTCTGATTTCAAGTATATATACATTAAAGATATTTGGATCAACCGTTTTTAAGATATTTTAGGTTAAATTATTAATAAATTACAAAAAAGTTTCATATTAGTATCAAGAAAGCCATGGAAACAGTAAAATTGTTATGTTGCTGAATTTGGTGAGGGTTTTCTCTGGACCAATAATGTTTATTCTTACGATTAAACATGCCTGCTATAGTGAAGGAAGACTTGTCGGTAAATAGAATTTTATTTAAAAACTTTGGATCCTGCTGCATAAACTTAGCTATTTCCAATGCATACTTAGGTCGGTCCTGCATGTTTTGTTCAGGAAGATTCTGAACGGACATGAATTTATAAGGATAAAATGTGTAAAATTTTAAGGTTAAATAAATTTTATTGTCTGTTTTAGTAAGTTCAGATGCCGCATCCGAGATTGATATTACAGGATTTTCTAAAATTATTAAAAATATTTAGTGCTAGTTCAATAGAGAAATTATAATAATTATCCTGAAAAAACGAGGATATCCAAAACTTTGTTTTCATTACGTGCTGCAGTCCTTTTCTTCCTTTTTCGTTCAATAAACTTTCTTACTATGTATTTAAAAGTATCTATAGATGGTACCCGTTGTTAAGGATATAATAGGTAATATTTCCTTTGCACTGTCGTCACATTATTATTGTTACTATAAAAAGGCGCATAATAGCGATCTTTTGTTCTTCTGAATAGCCCATCGACAAAAAAGCAATACAAACTACTTTTAATAGTTAAAATAATAAATTTTAACTTTTTACAATACCAATACGTGAAATTTATTAAAACAATTTTATTGTTTTCATAGCTTTCTTGATACTAATTTGATTTTTTTCCAATGTATTTATATTTTAAGCCTAAATATCTCAAAAATGTTTTATCCTAATATTATCAATGTATATATATTTGAAATCAGAAAAAAAAGATCTTTTATTGTAGTGCATAATATACAGGGTGTTCCATTTAAAAAAGTTGAATATGCCCATATTTTTTCATTTTTTTATTGCGATATTTTTTTACTGATAATTTGAAAAGATAACATGAAAAAAACCTACAATTTTTATATAAAACATTTTTTTCTCTCTTCAAAAATAAAGGCTTCAGAAGCCACGTAAATATAATCAAAGACCCTGTACGTGGATTGCCCTTAAATGGTCTAATTTTAGTGTACAAAAAAATCCCAAATCAACTCGTTTTGCTTACGTTATCTAAAAAAATGTTTAAAAGTTAATGAAAATATATTCGACCAGGGCATAAAACGTACAAGCAGCCAAAGATCTTAGTTATTCTAGAAAATGCTCCAGTTATTTTATATATTCAAATAATTTTACTATCAAAGTTGTCTTTGTAGTCGGATCTAGCTAGAAAAACATAGCACATCGTAATTGGACATATATTCGTGTAAAGATGTACATACAGGTTGACACCTTTTCGATGGATTTTCACAGTCTTGTGAAAACAACAAGAAATGGAGCAAATCTAATGGTACATCCTCTAGTTTAGTTGTCGAAACAACTGCAACAGTGAAAACATATCGTAGCTGACTTGATTCGTCTTCGAGATACAAAGCGTTTTTTATTTTTTTTTTATTTCTATCTCGGTTGTAAGTAAAGTGGGAAAAAAATGTAATAAGTAAGTTTATGTTTATCAGTTAATGTTTCAAAGATATAATGCAATGTTGTTTTTTTTAAATTCCTTTCAACGCCCCTTCAGCAAATATCCTCTAAATATATCCTCTGATTTATTTTGTACTATTTTAATTCATGACATGACCTTTTTCCTTTTTTTTCCTTAAAGTTTTTGTTGTTTTATTATATCTATTTATTCTTTTTTTGCTTCGTTAATATGCTGATTTTACTAAATATAAGGGAAAGAAAGAAGAGGTTAAAAAAGGGTTTACCTTTTTTTTAATGTATTTTTTGACTTTACAATATTAATTTTTAGTTAAAGGATACTTTGTCTATAAGTACTGGTTTTACTTAGAACAATAAATTTATTTTAAAGTTTAAAGTTTATAGTTTATATTTACTTACAAAAAAATAGTTATTTGTAAAAAAACGAAATTTATGCAAAAAGGTATCAAGAAACTAAACATGGTATTTAAATTTTGCACTTCTTCTATAAAATTTTGTTTTTAATTTTTCTTTTATTTAATAATTTCTTTTATAGGTTTTTTAACTTTTCATAGACCACTCGGTTTTTATCTACTTTTTTAAAGTATAAATCCTTAGTTGCCTTCTTTCTCGATATATAGCGAAAAACATCTATTAAGCATTTGCACTTTTTTTTCCGTTCTATATATTATTTAAAATTAAATAATGGTATATATATATATATATATATATATATATATATATATATATATATATATATATATATATATATATATATATATATATATATATATATATATATATATATATATATATATATATATATATATATATATATATATATATATATATATATATATATATATATATATATATATATATATATATATATATATATATATATATATATATATATATATATATATATATATATATATATTTTTAAAATATATTTTAAAGTTTTTAGACTCTATTTCATTTACATCAAAAATTAAAAACACGAAAATCTAAGTATATAATTTTTATTTCTTAACTACGTATTACACAAAATATTGCAGCGACTATTTGTTTCTAAGCCAGCTTGCATTCTAAAAAACAAACTAAAGAAAAAGTTAGGTAAATAAAATAAGATTTTTTTTAAAGGGACAATTAGCTAATAACTTAAAAATACTATTTACTATTTTTGTATTTTAAAAGTAATTAATTTTGGAATAAATAAGTTTATTGCAATGTAAATTTTATACAGGGTGTGCAAAATTTAAATCTGGTGAGGCTTCCTTAATTTTTTAACAAATAATTATCTTTTAAAATAAATATAAAGTGTAAAATATTAATAAGTGGGTATTTTTTTATAAAAGAAATAGTAAAATAATAATTAAGTACACCACTGGATTCTGCGTGGAATTCTACATGATTATGCATTTTCCAATTTTTCTATTTTTACTAACAGCCGAGACACAAAGCTGTATATCCTATACAATACCCCAATAAACCTTTAACGATTTTATTACCTATTGTTATTGAGTAAACCCATTATTTCATAATGGCAGGGTTGGGCCAGGTATTTCTTGAGTATTGACCATTAGGTATATAACTATTTCGGCTAATATTTTAGTGGCAGTGTTAAATCACCGATTTTACTGTGCGTTTCAAAAAAGTTGTTTTACGACAATATAACTATGTTGCGTCGAAATCATTTGTCATTAGATGCAAAACAGTTTGTAAAAAATGTGTATGAAACTTTAATCAGTAGAGGACTCATTAAACAAGAAGCTTTAAAAAACCTGTCTACTTACAAAAACTCCAATATCATCGATAAGGGATATTATTATTATTAGTAAAGAATTGAACAAAAGAAAAACACGTAGTGATTTTCAATCTCACCGTATAGACAATAGCGATGAGGACCTAATAAGAAGGAAATTATATTGTTTTTATGAAAGCGGAGTTGTCCCTACCTTGGATAAACTGAAAAAAAGCTAGACGAAGACGAAACCAATAAAAATATTAGCCCTGCCACCCTCCATAGAGTTGTTTGTAAAATGGAATTTAAATATCGCAAAATAGACAAAAGACAAGTAGTAATGGAATTGCACAGATTACGCACTTGGATATTTAATTACCTTTAAGAAATTGAAAGATATAGGTTAGAAAACAGATCCATAATTTACCTTGATGAAGCATGGTTCGATACACACGACACAGTATCCAAAGGATGGGTTAATTCCAGTCAAAACTGTCAGACGAAAGCACCTTCAAATGAAGGAAAACGCATTACCATAATACACGCTGGTTCAGAAGACGGATTTGTCCCAAACTGCTTGCTGTTGTCTGCAAAGAATATTAAGGATTCTATCCTGGATTATCATTATGATACAAGGGCAGAACCTTTTAAAAACTGGTTTCAAAATTATCTTTTAAAAAATATTCCAAATAACAGTGTTATTGTCATGGATAACGCAAGCTACCAAAGCGGTCTGCTACACAAAGCTCCAGCTTCATCAAGTTCAAAAACTAAAATCCAGGAATATTGGTTAGAAAATGATATTTATTTTGAATTCAGTTACAAAAAAGCGCAACTTTTGGAAGTCCTAAATTCATATGCAATTAAAAAACAATATGTAAGTGATAATTTGGCTAAACAGGCTGGGCATACTGTCTTACGTGTTCCTCCGTATAACTGTATGTTTAACCCCATAGAGCATTTGTGGAACCAAGTAAAATTAAAGATCAGAGCAGAAAATGTTACACCTACTTTAAGTCACAGTGTTATAAATTTGATAAAAATGTAATTACCAACATACCAGTTGAGAGCTGGAAAAATTCAGAACAGCACATTATAAAAATTAAGGACCCTTACATTTTTATACAAAAGAACATAAATCCTATTGTAATTAATCTCAATGAGAGTGAAACAGAAATAGATTTAGATATTTATATTAAAAATGTAATTATGTATAGATAATATAGTTATAAATTTATTAAAACAATATACTATAAATCTTTATATTACTAGAGTCCGTACCTAATGTTCTGTCCTTTAATACCTACCGATCCGCAGTTTTATTGTTGTCGGCATACTTTGAGACAAACTATACTAAAATCGTCAAAAATTGAAAAAGGCACGGTATCTTCGAGGCGAATAAGGTTAGTCATTGCAGTTGTTTTAAAAGTCGAACTTGAGAACGTGCCATCAGATATTCTCTCCTGTAGTTTTCCAATTCTTTGAAAATTCATCGAAACTTTTATAGGGTATCTTTGTAATTGTAAGTGCTATCAAAAAAGTAATATGGACCTTTTGTGCTCTTTTTGGGTCAAACTTAAAATGATTAAAACAAAATTTTAAAATTTTCGCCTGATTAAAAGACACGGGGAAATAAAAAATTGTCAATTTCAGAATGACCCTACTTTTTTTTACTCAACAGATACAGAAAAAATGTTTATACAAAAGTTTCTTTATAATAATTCTTGAATAATCTTCCGCGATCCAAATAAGTAACCTGTACAGTGCTTTCATTTCAAAACGAACACCCTAAATATCTTTAAAAAAAAACACTCACCAAAAAAACAAAGAAACACGTCGATTTAGATATACAGGGGGAAGTTTAATTTCGTATTTGATAAAATTTTATCGTTCACCCCCTAACCTCCAGTTAACCTCACTTTGATTTGTCAAATGGCAACCCCCATAGTGTGACACATCATTGTAAGCGGCATGAAATTTGCTATCCAACAGCACTAAGAAACTTTAAATCGATGGACGTAGAAGCGACTTAGAAGTAAAAATGTGTGTTAATTAGTTTATCGTGTTCAAATAATTTATTTTATCAAATGCTCAAAATGTGCGCCGTTATTGGCGAGACAAGCTTGTTTTGAAATTCCTCGCAGACTATTTTAGTGTGCATTCATTCCAATTATTATTTTTTGTGTTACCTGCTACAGCAAAACACTGCAATAGCACAAGTTTTTAAGACGTTTAGGAACCAGTTAAATATTACTGTTAGGATTGTCATTTTGACATCGTTAGTTTAAAATTAAGAATCTTGATTTTAAAATGGTGTATACTCTAGCAGAGAGAATAGAAATAATTTTCCTATATGGGGCTGAAGATCGATGCGCGCTAGAACCGCCAGAGTATTCAATGAAAGAGAGGCATCAAAATAAAAACGTGGGGCATAAATATGTAATGGAATTGGTGCGTAAGTTTGAAGAAACTGGATCTGTATGCAACAAGAAAAGTAACTAATGAAAGGGTTTTAGACGAAGCACGCCAGGTTGAGGTACTAGGACAGTTCGCAATAGATCCGACGTGTTTCCAAAAGTTCTAAGCTGACCAATATTTCTACGGGTTCCGTGCACAAAATTTTGAAAAAGAATAAGTTTTTTCCATACAAAATACAAATTCTTCATGAACTCAAGAAGACGATTATGATAGAAGAATAGAATTTTGCGAATCAATGTGCCACGAATTGACGAAGCCCTCATTTGATCAAAAATATCTGCTTTTCTGAGAATCAACTTTCTTCTTAGGAATTCATAATAGACATAACTGCAGATATTGGGATAATGAAAATCCGCCATATTTCGGAAGGACATCCAATTTCAGAAGATCAACGTTTGGGCAGGTATTTATGGAAACGAAATTATCATTCTTTCTGGAAGAAAATTTAACTGGGCAACTGTATCTGAACCTTTTGGAAAATGCGATATACCCTTCTATCGTCCAATCTTTGGAAAATCAGGTGGATGAAAATGGTGCTATGGAACTCAGTGAAAATAATTTGCATTTCCAGCAAGATGGAGCCCTCCCACTATGCTTTAGCAGTTCGAGAGTGGCTCAATGAACAGTTTCCAGGCACATGGATAGGCAGACGAGGTGCCATCGAATGGCCAGCACGGTCTCCAGACTTAACTCCTCTAGACTTTTTCCTCTGGGGTTATTTAAAAAGTAAAGTGTACAAAACGCCACCTGCAAATATTCAAGAACTTAAATGTAGAATTACACTAGAATGAAGAGGTATTACCAGACAAACTTTCGCCAACGTTCGCGAAGATTTCAAACAGACTTTATTATTGTCTCGCCAATAACGGCGCACATTTTGAGCATTTGATAAAATAAATTATTTGAACACGATAAACTAATTAAGACAAATTTTACTTCTAAGTGCTTCTACGTCCATCGATTTAAAGTTTCTTAGTACTGTTGGATAGCAAATTTCATGCCGCTTACAATGATGTGTCACACTATGGGGGTTGTCATTTGACATATCAAAGTGAGGTTAACTGGAGGTTAGGAGGTGACCGATAAAATTTTATCAAATACTTATACAAATAAATTAAACTTCCCCCTGTATATCTAAATCGACGTGTTTCTTTGTTTTTTTGGTGAGTGTTTTTTTTTAAGATATTTAGGTGGTTCGTTTTGAAATGAAAGCACTGTATATTTTAATCTTAAAATATAGCAAGTTAAATTCTCATTTCAAAAATATTACGCATTGTTAATTATATTTGTTTTTTATTTTAACCTACTTTAGTTTTTTTTTAAATATCTAACTTAGGAGAAAAGCGACTTATGTTTTAAAATAAAAGCATTTAAATTACTTGCTTAAGATGACCTAAAGTATTTTTTTTGGTGATCGTTAATTTATGCGTCTTATCAACCAACATCTCTCATTATTAAAATAGTTTATATTTATAAATGACTTTAGCATAGGAAATCAAATATACTCAAAATAATCATTCAGTATATTTATAATTTTGTTATTTAAACATCAAGCATTAAATTATTTATCAGGATGATTTCGAAAAATTTAAATAAATCCCAAAAAAGACTCGAAAAAAATTATGATTTTCAAAATTTAATTACAAAAGGACTTACAGCCTTGCAGCCTTGCAGCTTTGCAGCCATGGAACATTGCAGCCTTGCATCCTTGCAGCTGATGGCATGGATCATTAATCGTTCGTATTAGTATCCTTGTTCCTTAAATACCTAATCTATATACAGGGTGTCCCAGAAGTAATGGGACACAGAGCAACAACAGATTCCTTAGGTCAAAATAACGCAATTAACGTAAACTTGCCTTATTCCAAAGTTGAAAATAACAAAGATACAGGGTGTCAAACTTTTAATTTTGTTTTCGTTTTTTCTTAATAATTTCTTAACCAAATGACATAGCGGTACAAAATTGGGGATTTAAGGGTTTTGTGAGGCGAGAAATTCAAATTTATCCATACTTTTGATGTTGCTGGTAGAGGGCGCCAGCTACGGCCTACCCCAATTGTTTTGGATGGCATAACTTTTTTTAAGCTAAGTATATCAACCTGTTTATTAAAAAATAAGTTACTATAATACCCCCTGCATCAAAAATGTATACCTCATTTAAGTCTCTGGGAGCAACTGTTTTCGAGAAAAATGCATTTTAAGAATCCCGCAATTTTCTTATGGAAAATGGTTTTCGGCCAATTGTTTTCAAACTTTACAAAGTAATAGTTTTCAACACGCTGATCAAAAGTCCTAACGGACATAAAACCCAAAAACCCCTCTAACCCTCCCAAAATCAGCCCCAAAAGTCACTAGAGATTTGGAGAATTTTAAGGGGGATTTTGGGAGGGGTTTGAGGGGGTTTTTAGTTTTTTTGTCGGGATTTTTGCGTGTTAAAAAATATTACTTGTAAGTTTTAAAAATTGGCCAAAACCCCTTTTTTATAAGAAAATTACGGGGTCCTTTTAAAAGCTTTATCTCCCGGGTCAAGTTAAATAAAGTATTTTTGACGCAGGGGATACTATAGTAATTCTTTTTAATAAACGGTTGATATACTATTAAAGGGGAGCTCGCCCCCACCAGCCATCAAAAAAGGTAAATTTAAAATTTTTCGCCTTACAAAACCCCCCTCCCCTTTCATCTGTTATGTCATTTAGTTAAGAAATTATTACGAAAAAAAAAAAACAAAATTAAAAGTTTGCACCCTGTACTTTTTTTATTTTCAATTTTGGATAAAAAAAGTTTACGTTAATTGCAATTTTTAAATAAGGAATCTGCTGTTCTCTGTGTCCTATTACTTTTGGGACACCCAAAAATTTCTAATGTGG
>JAHBCN010017825.1:0-17908 GCA_019359885.1 Listronotus oregonensis
GGTACATACAGGTGAAGCTGATATAAGCGTGTTAAAAATGAAACACCAGTTAAAATACAGTAGACAGTTTATGTTCATCCTAACCTGCGCTAAGTTTACTTTCGGATCGTTGGAAAAACAGAAGAGTAAATAAATTTTTACCAATTACAAAGTAATTATGCGGCAAACCTGTCGACGAGTAATGAAGTTTTACAAATAAGGCCTTATTAATTGACTTAAGCAGTACGTGCAGGTATTTGCTGGGATTGTATTACACTCTTCAGACTTAAGTATAAATTTAAACAACTAGATACTTTTTTATGTTCGAAATTTAACTGCATTTTAACGAGCATTGGTAACCATTTTCTTTTGTATGTTTACCAACCCAAAGTTACATTGTGAGGTAATTAAGAAGTAAAAAATATTTTTCTTTTACAGTGTGGGTTAATTAAAACGGCATGCAATATCACAGGGATATAAAAAATGCGTATACAACGGATGAGGAAGTTAATATATTTTCACGGATGAGCAAAACTGTTTTAAATTTTAATTTGTATTATAAAAAATTACAGTTTAACTAAAGTTATAACTCTTGATATAGTGCGAGGACATTTCAGGGAGTGCTGACGAATGTCTAAGAATAACAATAGCCTTGTTTGCACCGGGTGAACCAAATTTTTTGGTTGAGGTCTAAATGACGTCACGAGTACTTTTTTTCTGGTGTAAACACATGAGTACTAAAATTTGGTCCATCTCAACTAGGGTAGTTCAAATATTATTTTCATCGGTGTAAGCACGTCGTTCGAAGTGACAGTCTTGATCGTTGACATTTTGCGTAAAAGTCAAATATTATTCAACCTAAAAACATTTTTGCTTTTTTTTACGTTTTTTAAAGTTCTGTAGGTATTTTTCTGCAATTTTTTTCATTATTAATCTAACAATATACAAGTGTCTCAGAATATGTGGGCAATCTTTTGGAATCTATAAGAAAACCTAAAAATATTGCTACAAGTTCCCATACACTTTTTTTCTATCACCCTCCCCTACGGAGATACAGGTACACAACGGACGCCCCTGAAAATGGTTTTTGTTTAAATAACTTTTAAAATACTAGGCGTAATTTAATATTTTTTTTATATGATGGTTACTAGATAAGTCTTCTTAAAATGAACCCATTAAATCATATTTCGCTTATTTAGTTTGCCAGGGACGGACTAGCTCTGACACAATAATAGCAATTTTTTTAACACCCCGTATGATAAGGGCTCAACAATAATATTTTTGGATAGCTTTAACCTTAAACTAAAAAGGGTATCCTTAATTGAAATCGATAAAATCAACTGTTTACGAGAAATAAAATATCATGTTTGGTATTTTTACAGGGTGTTTTCTAATTGTACGTCGTATTTTTTTTCTTTTAAACAGTTGATTTTATCGATGTCAATCAAGAATGCCCTTTTTTTAGTTTAAATTTAAAGCTATCCAAAAATAATATTGTTGAGCCTTTATCATACAGGGTGTTAAAAAAATTGCTATTATTGTGTCAGAGCTAGTCCGTCCCTGGCAAACTAAACAAGCCAAATATGATTTAATGGGTTTATTTTAAGAACATTTATCTAGTAACCATCATATTAAAAATTATATTAAATTTTAAAAGTAATTAAAAAAAAAGATTTTCTGGATCGTCCGTTATGTACCTGTATCTTCGTAGGGAAGGCTCGTAGGAAAAAAGTTTATGGAAACTAGTCAAAATATTTTTGGGTTTTCTATTAGATTCCAAAAGAATGCCCACATATTCTGGGACACCCTGTATAATAAAAATACAAGGTTCTAATCATATGGTAAACTCTCATGTTGGTACTAGAGGTAAAGGTAAATTAAATTAATTCACAAATTAAGTTGGTGTAAACACTTGTATACTAAGAAAAATAAGTCCTTGATTTGATCCACGGACCTGATTGGTTCTCGCGGTGTAAACTAGGCTAATATCCTTTCTGTGTCTTGAATAGGTAAGTATCTGTAGTTTTTCATATACCTATAAGTAAACTTATTTTCATTGTTATAGAAATATTTTTCTTCATTTGAGGTTAAATATAGGTCTTATAAGCTTTTGGTACAAATATCCTCTGTACGCTTACTGCTTGGCCCTAGTGTAATGTTATATGAGATATAAGTAGTATGACCATATGTATTTTTTTTAGTAGGACAGTTCTTTCTTTTTAAACACTGTCCTGTTGTCCTTCAAAGGTCTACTTAGTACACCCAAATGTACTTTTTTTTGAAGGTATACAAAATTATGTCCTATTTTATTTTTAAATAATGGAAACAAAATAATTAAACTGTTTTTGGTTTTGGTAATACGCATTTGGACTTTAACCCACTGTGCAAATGAGCAACTAATTGAAGGGTTCGGTGCAAAAAGCGGTCAACTCCAATTTTTATCAATTTTTAGTTATCATTACTAAAGTATAAAATCGCCTATTCCGCGTCGTTTGGTGCAAGAATCGGTCAAATCCAAAGCGTAATAATGGAAATATTTAGCTCAAGGAGTTGACTGAATGGATTTTCGGTGCAAGAATCAGCTATCTCCAGGAGATAACCGTTTTTGCCCGAAAATCTTGGCAACGTCGCAACATTGCATGGATTTGAAATAATTTATTTTTCTTGCTTGATCCTGTCAGTTTAATGCTGTCGTTAGTAAGTACCACGTATTAGTGCGTAGCACAGTAAATAGAAACATAAACAATGAGTGATTTAAGTGACATAAGTAGTTCAAGTGAGGAAGATCCGTTTCCTGACTCGGGAAGCGAGTATGTACCATCAGACCATGACATTCCAGGTCCCAGCCGTATACGTAAAAATCTTTTTCCCGCCAAAACCGTACAACGGTCAAGTACCGCTGCAGGTTTGAAGAGAAAGGAAAAAAAGGGTAAAAAGAGAGTGAGAATGGAAAGTTCTTGGAAAAGAAATGTAATTAAAAGTAAAAAGCCAAAGGCGAGGAGTATATGAACTGGGCGAATAAAAAATTTTGAAGAGAGCCATTGGACCAAATTGTGGGTGCAGAATGAAGTGTTTCACAAAAATAACTGATGTGGACAAACAGATAATTTTTAAACAGTTCTACGATATTGGTAATAAAAATAGGCAAGACATATATTTGGGCGGATTGATGACCGTTTTGAACATACAGCGTAAACGACCAACAACGGGTGAAGGAAGAGCAAAAACCAGTTCCTTTCAGTATAAGGTAATACTATTCTTTTGTCAGCGTATTTAAGATTTACGTACTTTATCCTTAAGAAATAAACTTTCAAGAGTATTATTATTAATTTAAAGCTTTTATTCAATTTTATTGTCAAATTGACATAAAGTGTTGCACAACAGGTGTTTTTATAAACGAAAAAATTGGCAGGTGTCACATGATTTTTAACCAAACCGTAAGGAAAAAGTCACGTAAAATCACGTGAAAAATGAAATTTAAAAAACAGGCTAGACACTAAAAACCTTATGACAATGCAATATAACGGTGTCATTAAACAAGTCCTGGTTATATTTAACCAAAAGATGCAAAGGTCATGTGGCAAAATAGAACAATAAAAAAAGCCTTGTTTACAGATTTTAAATAGTTTTTCTTCTATTTATTTTATTTGCAGGTACGGCTTGGTTCTCAAGAAACTAAAATATGTAAGAAAGCTTTCTGTTCGTTGCATGGTATCACAAAGCATCGAGTTACAACCATAGCGAGACGTTTATCTGAAGGTCACATTATGTCCCCAGCAGACAAACGTGGACTTCATTTAAACAGGCCAAATAGAATCCCTGAGGAAGTGGTTAACCAGGTAAATCAACATATTGCTAGTTTTCCAAAAAGAAAGTCTCACTACAGTAGACAGGATAACCAGAAAAAGTATTTTTTATCATCTGAATTAAATATTTTCAAAATGTACAGACTATACCTTGAATTATTTGAACCCGCACAATACCAACAACTTGAAGACGGTATAGAATACAAAGACATTAAACCAAAGGTGACTTACGATTTCTACAATCGACAATTTAATTTAAACCACAACCTTACCTTTGGCCATCCAAGGTCTGATACATGTCAGAAGTGCGACCAGCTGACTAAGTCAATAGCAGCAGAAACCGATCCTGAAAATAAAGTTCTTCTAGAGACCGAGAAACGTGTGCACTTACAAAAAGCACAAATATTTTACACTAAGTTGACAGAAGCTACAAAACTTGCAGAAAGTGAAGAAGCGGACGTTTTGTGTTTTGACTATCAACAAAATCTGCCGTTACCTCATATACCATCGGGTGACATATTTTATAAAAGGCAGTTGTGGCAGTATAATTTCTGTATTTACTCTGCTAAAACTAAAGTAGCTACCTTCTACATGTACGATGAATTAACTACGAAGAAAGGATGCAATGAAGTTGCTAGTTTTTTACATCACTACTTAACCAACTATCTGTCGCAGACTGTGACTACACTTTATCTATTTTCAGATAATTGTTTCGCGCAAAATAAAAACCAAACATTGGTTCAATACTTGCACACCTTTCTAAACATTTCAGAAACCAGAATACGCCTCATTCTACATCAATTTCCAGAACCAGGACATAGTTTCCTACCCTGTGACCGTTGCTTCTGCCTTATCGAAAAAGAGAAACGAAAAAAGGAGATTATTTACCTGCCATCTGAATGGTACAAGTTGGTTAAAAAGACCTCAAAAAAGTTTTCTGTAATAGAAGTGACACAAGACATGATTTTGGACTTTACAAACACATTCAAACCAATCTTCAAAAAAACTGTTAGCAATTTACAAAAGCAGAGGTTTAGTGTCTCAAAATATCGCCTCTTCAAATATGAAAAAAAGAACATTATCGAATGCAGTGAGACAGCTGGTATAGCGGTTTTTGGGACATTTACCATAAAAAAACCCAATGCAGTGTTGACATTGCCAAACACTAAACGATACATGTCTTTTCCACTTAACATTAACCCAAAAAAAACTGGAAAATGTGATGTCTTTGGCTGATAAGTATGTACCTCCTGTACATATGTGCAGTGGCGGAGTCAACTTTTCAGGGCGGGGGGGCCAACGTTTAAAGGGGCACTCTATTTCTTAAAACATTTTTATTAAAAAAAAAACACAACAATAAACAAACAAATCTATATTTGAAACTTTAGGCCAGAAAGGAAAAATAATGACAATATAAAAAAATGTTCTTACCCAGCAGTTTTTTTGAAAAAATCTTGTAATTTTTAGCTGTGTGTTGCGCTAACATCATTTTTTTCACGATATTCCTTCCTGAACTGAGCACCTGACTTTTTTTTCTTTTTATCCATTTTTACTCTTAACAAGTTTACCCTTGCATAGACAATAAACGACTAAATAACACCACAAAGAGGAGAATATGAGTACCAGAAATAAATAACATACGTTTGAAATCTGCCGATTTGCAATATTAAAAAATAAAGTAAACAATTCTGGAATATATCCAATACCGACACAATAAAAAGAAATGCCGCCGCAAACGGATGCCGCGCTCAACGGCTTTTTCCGCGGTGTTAGTGCTTTTGAAGAGAATAACCGCTCCGCTGACACTGTGGAACAGAAAAATTATTAACAAAAAGTATGGACAATTATTACTTTAAAATATGACTTCTAAAATTACACCAGCAAGTAAAAAATGTTTAAAGCACAGCATAGTATGTTGTAAATAATACCTGTTTTATATACGGTAGGTTTGTTTGGGCGCAGGGGCGCTGGTCTAGAGGGGCGGGGGGGGGGGCAGTCGCCCCCCCTGGCCCACACCTGCCTACGCCACTGCATATGTGGTATTATGAACAAGTGCGAAGAGCAAATAATGACCAACAACCAAATTTACAAGACGATGATGACGTTGATGAAGAAGACGTTGAAACTGAAATGTTTTAGGCACGCAATTTTTAAAGTTTTTATCTTACTTTGTGACATTTTCTGAAGTACGTTGTTTGATTTCATAGCTTTTCAGTGTTTAAGATTAATATTATATATAGTTTTCTTTGTTAAATCCGTCGGAAATCATGTATTTTTTTGTAGAACGAAATTAATCTCTTTTGTAATAAAAAAAAATCAATATCTTTTTTTTGTCTTTTTTTTCGGGGCAAAAAACAGACAACTCCATCACTTTCAATTTTTTTTTCTTAAAATGTCTGTTAAAGAAACCATCCTATTTGGTCAAATATATGACCGAATCGGAACCATTTTTACTACGAAAAAAATTCGCAATAAAATTTCTGCTCCTTTCCATTTTAGATAGTTTTTATCAATTCCTGAACAATTTAAAAAAATGGAGTTGACCGCTTTTTGCACCGAGCCCTTCAATTATTGCCATGTCAGTAAAACAGGGATCATCCTGCTCGATTTCATTTGTTTTTCTCCTAGCGGATTCCATTCATTCTTGGAACTTCTAACGAACCTAGTTTTGTCTCTGATAATGGAAAACACTATCAGTTCGAACACTACTTGGCCAGCCCAAGGGTGGTAAACTTAACAAGGAGTGCTTGATTTTTACTATTTGTCCGCAGATATAAGTTATGTTTGGACGTCATCCGTTTGCCCATTTTGCCCAGAAGGTAGATTTATTTTATTAATTTATGTTAAATATTTAACTTTTAAATAATAATTTTGATATGAACTTACTATTAGAACTGTAATATATAACATTTTAAAAAATTAAGACTTTATATCACTTGTAAACAAAACAAACAGGCAAACGGATTACGTCACAAATACCGAATTGACATTTAAATTGGTGTATATGGGCTTAAATGGGATCGAGCACTCCTTGTTAAGTTTATTACCCTTGGGCCAGCCACCAGGCTTGCCAAGTAGTTTTCCCCCCAAATTTAGGGGGAAAAAGTGGGATTGGATTTTTTTAGGAGTGCTATATTTTTAGAGGTGTTTTTAGGGATTTTTATAACTTCAAATCTTTATTTTTTCCAAATGTTAAATTAAGCAAAATAAAGGTGTAATGGTAAAGGCCCTGGGATAATCCAATCCAGCCAATCATATTCATTTTTGTACATACCGCCTTAGCTAGATCTAGTCAGTAAGATATTTGTTACTTGAAGCTTAAAATAATTTAGGAATAAAAAATATAAAAAAAGTTGCTAAATGAAATTATTTATTGATTGTTTTGAATTTATTATTTGTTTAATGATATTTTATTATTTATTAATTATTTTTAATGTATTATTTATGTAAAAATATTTAATTATTTATTTTATAAATAATGAATTTTTTTACGGGGAATTTCTAGCATGTGTGGGGATTTTCGGGGTTTTTAATTCGGGCTTTAGGGGGATAAATTTTTAAGAGTTAGCAACACTGCCAGCCGCGGCAAATCAGTAAAGTCGTAAGAGCCAAGGAAGTTTAAAGGTGTATTTAAAACTTCCTTGGTAAGAGCGCGTTCATATACGTTATTAACCGTTTTGTCTGCTGTTAATTGCATTTAATTTTTCGTTGTCAATTAGTCTTGAGTCTTGATATAGTCCTTAGGCGTGGCTTTTTTGTCCTCTTCTTTCTTGGCAATATTATGGTCACCCTAGATATAAGGAAACACAAGGGCATAATAATATATTATAAGAGCCGTTAAGGGCACTGTTTGGCTTAGCTTTAACATCTAAAAAATTGCCTTGTTTAGTTCTGAGCATACATGGTAATTTTCACCTATACATCTAGTCGAGATATATTTCTGAAAATGTAACACCAGTACTTTGTAACCAAATCAAATGGGTTTTTTTAGAGGTCACCATGGTAACGCATGTATTTTATAGAAATTTTTTCTCTCTAGTGTGGGTAACCAACACTGAATTATGGTGGAATTTTTTTGACATAATGAGATTTTTTTACAATATAAAGTAAAATTATAATTTTTTACCAGCTGTAGTAAAAAAAAATCATACATAATATGAAATAATGAGCTATGGTCAATGTTAATAGAGTATTTTTGCGCAGTCCTCAGCAATCATACCATCTATTTTCACAAGAAGCTTTCTTCCAAGCCCACAAGATCAAAGATTTAGTGTAATATTTTAAAAATTAAGTAAATCATAACACATGACTTTTGTATATTGGTAGAGAACGGTCATACAACATTGTTCTACCAGGTCTCGTTTAATCCCTGAAGTTTAAGGTGAATTTACACTTATCAAGTAGCTTAAGTACATTAAGTACTAATGGCCGGTTGCACCAACAATTTTTGAGAAACCCTTAACACAAGGTTATCCTTAAAATGGCCAAACAAGCAAGTACCTAGAAAATTATGTATTTTCGGTAGTGTTGTGTATAAACACAATTTAAAAAAAAATGAACCAATATAAATGTATCTATTAAGAAAACGTTAATTTTTTGTCGTATCTTTTTTGTTTTAACTTGAATCAATTTCTTAAGTATTCATTTAGGTTCTAGAGAAAGAAATTCACAACATGGCTATTTTAATGTTATTTAAAACACGAGGAAAGCTACAAATATGGTCCTGTTTTGTTGGAGGACCCTGTTCTTAGACAAGTTAGGTGATTTAAAATTCCCTGAAATATATAAATAAATAAAAAAGGATTAAAATCTTTGTGTGCCTTAAAACATTTTTACTTACTATAAAAAAAGTTAAGTAGGCCAATGGTTTTGTTTTTTTTTTTTTAATTGGAACAGCCTGGAATGCTGCATGCACACTAAGTATTATTTATGTAAGTATTGAAAACTTGGGATGTTGGTCCACTGTTTGAGACAACATTCAAAGACATAAAGTTTTTGCTTTGTTTATTGACGTTTCGGCAGGATTTCACGAGCCTTTTTTAAAATTACGAACAATATTTTTGCTGTCATTATACCTTCACACGTTTTTCATGTGGCGAAAATTGGTGGATCTTTCACACACATTAACACATAAATTAAAACAAATGTAAAAAACATTTAAAATTAAAGACTACACATTTCCACTCAACAGACATTATTTCGCACAACTGATATATTATATCACCCGGTATAATAGCAGCATTTAACGCCCATAACTTTTTTATATTTAAGAATTAATTTTTGAAATTTAGGTGATGGACCTGTCATGAGAACACGCCTTTATTGACTAAGTAAAACCATTTTTTCACTTCCGGTAAATATATATACGTTTATATAAAAATATATAAATATATATATATATATATATATATATATATATATATATATATATATATATATATATATATATATATATATATATATATATATATATATATATATATATATATATATAATTGTATATCGATCATTGCTTCCCTTAACCGGAAGTAGCCCTAAATTTTAAATAGCACCCTATATATTTTTTTTGGCCTACCTGATCCGCCTAAAAACTCTCTTTTCAACCATGTGTCACAATTGTCATATTTCCCAAAATTTTAGTAGGCCATGACATGATAATTACAAATTATCAGCGTGTAAAAGGCGTTGAAATGTGAAAAATAAGGTGTAAAAATATTTTTGATATTTAATTTTTATCTAATCAATGATTGTTAGGAATTTAATTTTAATTTAATCAATTTGTAAAATTTTAGAAATGTATTTTTAACGCTTAATATCTTAAAATACAAAAGAGGAAACTCCAATTTTTATTTAATATACCTTAGGAGCAAGCATTGACTATTTCATATAATTTATTAGAACTAGTATGAAAAACTGACTGAAAAACTGAAAAACGCAAAATTATACATATCTTCATTTCTCTATGATAATTGTTTAGTTTACCTTTGTGTTATAGGTTTAACTATTATTCAAATTTCTTTGATTTATATCAAAAATTTGTCTTTTCTTTTCATGTATCTCTTAATGTTTAACATTTTTGTTATCCCTATGCTGGGGTATTACACTGCCTACTTGGCGCATGATTGTTACTTGTACTTATACTCATTATAAGGATTTGCAAATCAATGTAGATACATAGGCGTGCGCAGGGTAAAGCTGGTTTGGGTGCCGAGATAATAATAATAATAATAATAATAATGAAGTCAATAAAACTATGAATAACAATATATCGATATTAATACATTGTTATTAATAAAATTAATTAATAATAAATTAATAAGAATAAATTATTAGGAATGTTTGGTAAATATTTATGAAATAATAACAAACCGAGTACATTATAGATTATTTATTATAAAATAATTCTGTTTAATTGTTGCAAATATTTTACAAAGTATTTTAAAATTTATGTACGTTGTACTTCTATCAAGTGTAGAAAGCCACTGTAGCCAACCTAAACAGTTTAATGGTAGATTTTGACCTTTTTCCTTTCAGCATTCTTATTTCGGCTGCTAAAAACTTAAAATGACTCGACAGATTTTCAAAATCACTTCGTGTGAGTTCATCATGCCCTAAACCTATTCGCAAAGCTTTGCCTACGCTATAAATAAATACTTTTTATTTACTTTTTATGTTTTTTTCTTTTCAAAGGGCACCGAATTTACATTTTAAAACTGATGGAACTATACACTCCGATACTATTAGAGCGCATACAGAAAATTTGTAAAAACATGAATAAGCTATTGCAAGAACGCGCTTAACTACGATCCGCGGCAAGCGTGTTGCTGTATAAACACGCTGCACAAATAAGGCCAAAGTACTTATATAAAATTTTTCATTTATATCTAAATTATTATAAACTACTTGTCTGATAATATTATTATTCTATTATATTTTCATATATTATTAAGTATTTTTAATTTATAGGACACCTTACAATTCAAAGAGAGAAAGAGCATTTAAACGACAAAAATCGAACCTTATCAAATAATAATTTTTATATTTTAAATACAGTAATCTTTTTCAGACTAGTGGGGGTGCCACGGCACCCACTGTGCGCACGCCTATGTGTAGATATGTATAATTTTGCGATATATATTAGTTCTACTTTTTTAATACTAACATAAATAATAGTTAGTTTGCATAACATTCCAGGCTGTTGCATTAAAAAAACAAGACCATTGACTCTACTTAACTTTTTTGTAGTAAAAATGTTATATCAAATGTTGCTTAGCTAGTATACCTTAACAATAGAAGGAAATGAAACTTCGGTAATAGGTATAATTACAAATGATTAGGTCAAGTAGTAAGGAAAATACAGGTCAAATAAATTCGAGAACAAATTTTAGCCTATTCATATAAAGCACTCTCTATCTCTCTTAGCAACCCCTTAATGAATAATTTAATAGTTTATTTAAGTAAGGTACTCTATCCATGGTATACTTATGTACACTTCTTCACGAATCACCCCTGTATATTTTAGTGTTTGCTGCATATAAAGCAAGATATCAATAGCTTAAAGACTCATAAGGACTGTCATGTGTACCCAACTAGATGCAACGATAATCTGATATGTGATTTCAGGGGACTTTACAGATCCAGAAATTGTTCCGGATACCTAACAGCAAAGTTCTTTAACTTTCTACCAGCAAATGTAACAGCTCTTGATACCAATCATTTTAAAATAAAATTAAAAATTATTTACTTAATATTGCTTTCCTACTTTTGAGGAATATCATCTCACAGATTTTAACTTTAATGGGTAATGTTGCTGCCTATGGACTCTTATAACTTTTATTAGGTATGTAGTTCGAATTATGTGAAATTTATGTTTTATCCAAATTAATATTCTTATTAATTGCAAATACTTTAAATATTTTAGATTTTATTTATTTCTTGTTATTAATAAATGTTTTAAGGTGTCAATGTTAGGTGTTAGCATATTTTACCATTACCATCCCTTTATGACATTATTTTTATATTGATGCCAATAAATACTTCTACTACAAGATAAAATTAAGTCACTGTTAAAACATAATTAGTAAAATACCTTCCTTATTTTAAAGTAAAAAAAAAACAAATGAAAATTTAAAAAAGTAATCAAATAAGGCATCATAAAAAATTTCTTTCCTATCTTAAAACATTGTTTAAAAATGGGTAAAAAAAAACAAATCTATTAACTTTAACAAAAATTTAATATAAAATAATTCTGCGACTTTTCTTTTAGTTGAATACATTTGTTTGTATCAAAATTATATAAAAAATCCTACAAACATGATACAGCCAAGTGGAAAGTTATTGGGAAAAATATAATGGACCTAATGATAATTATATTTAATTACTGATAAACATTAGCTTAAAAATAAAACAGATAAAAACATTAGGTAACCTAAAAATTAACTATATTGTCAATTTTTCAAGTTAAGTCAAAAATGTGTAAATTTAAATCACTCATAAGCAAATTTATTAATAAGATTTCATCACTATTTTTAGTTTTCTTCACTATTATAACTGCTTTTATTTATACTGATACATTGCAAGTCCAGTTTGTCTATAAGAAAAGTAGTAAGACATGTCAAAGTAATCAAAGTAACTTAAATATCAATAATTACAAATACTTCAAACCTGTTATTATCAGGCTCATTAACAATCTGCATAGCTGAATAAGTTATGGCTTTAACTTCAGTGCCTTGTGGATGTTTTCCTATAGTAAACTCCTCTCCGTAACATTTACATTTAATTCTAAATTCTTCTCCTTCCATTATAAACTCAGTTATCACAATTTTACTGCATATTAAAAATGGTTCACAACTAAATAGGAATAATAACTCATCTAAAAAGTGAAATAAAAGGCTTTCTAAATCGTGACCAGTAGCTTCAATTTCTGAACATTCCTTTATTTCAACCTTGTCAATTTCTGTCATGTAAGCGAACATAGCAATGCCACATTGTTCAAATGCTTCTTTTAGGCTATCACCCCAACTATGCAGCCTAAAAATTGGATGTTAGACCAGTTTTGCTAAAGTATTATATGTAAAACTTACTGTACATCTGCGGTGTGATCCAAATCTGATAAAAACAAAACAAGATTTTAATAAAAAAATACGTATATAATAAAATAAATAAAAATGCTTACATTCATATTTTACTGGCTGCAGACTAAGCTCTTCGGGTGTAAAACTAGACATATTTATTCTTATTTAAGTAGCAATTGTACCATAAATCGTAATTTTTAACTTACTTTTTTGGGAAAAATAAAGGTTAGATTAGTCATTTTTAAGGTTATGTTATGACACATACCAAATTTTTGCAAGGTAACCACAACAACCGGTATCACAGCATAGTCAACAGAAACAGAAAGCATAGGCTTTCATAAGTTGGCGGGAAATACAGCCATTTTTCAGCGCAGGTTCAGCCAAAGGTTTGCTGAGATATAATATGTCTCATTTATTTAAGTTGTAATTTTTTCATTCGTGTTTTGTGCTTAAAAATATTAAAAGCGCCGCCAGGAAGGATTGTGGTGCCCAGTGGTGCCCAAGTGGTGCCTGTTTGTTTTGCTGTGCACAAGTAAATATGTCACAGTTACCTTACAAAAATTTGTTTTTAATCAGGGTTGTTACTGTTGTAAGGATATTTTCGCGACTTACCGTTTTTAACTACTGGTTGATAGCAGTTCTTTCCCCCACCATTCTAACCGTGTTTAACCCGCCTATCCTCGCAAAAACGAAACGGTTTACGTACCTATGTCAACTTACTACTAATGGTTTAATACACTTTTAAGTTTAAATTTAAATATAAGGTCTTGGAAGTTAAGAAATAAGTCGAAAAGATAATATATAAACCAAATTTTTCATTTAATAAGATATTAGCTTTTTTCCAAGTCAACTATAACAAGTAAATTTTTCCTTTATGATTTAAAAATAATTGTATTAATTCATTCGTTTGGGAATTAACTTTAAAAAACCAAAAAAACTGCAATCCCAATAGTTGTTAAACCACAGCAAAAAAACATCACAGAAACCCAAAAAAATAGAAAAGCCGCGAATCCTCCATTATTTTAAATTTAAATTTGACATAACCATTATTAACGCTCCTCCTAACTAGTGGCGATAGCGGTAGATACTGGGTACAAAGTAATGACGTAGATACTGACGACAGAACACCTTCCCCTACGTTACCGCTTCTCGCGAAAATAAACCGGTATGTTAACTGTCCTAACAATGTTCAACGCGGTATGTCGCCAAAATTTGATGGTTGTTTTTATTTATAACCTAGCTGCGAATCTTCGAGCATATACTAACCTGGGAGGGATAAAGCAAAGCGCTGAAATCGTGGTCACATTAGTCCAGGGTTCAGGTTAGTTTTAGTATATGCTCGAAGTTGCGAATATCGGGGTGTCCTATTTGTAATTATGTTGTTAATTAGAAAATCCGATTCGTGCAATGCGTACCGTCCGTCCGATGCCAGTGGACGCCTATCTTTGTTTTTTATTCAGAAATATTTTACACTTTTTCTATACACCTACTCCTAAAATACACCTTTCATAAGAGCGCTTACGTAAAAAAAATGTAAAATAGTGTGCACTATTTTTAAATTACAAACAGACCTTTTATAAATAAATAAGAGGTCTTCGAGTCTTCCAGTATATACCTGTTAGAGGCAGTCTTGACGCTCGGCCTTGCGAACAAATGTGCGAGAGAATAAGAAGAATGGTAGTATAACCTTTTTCTCTCCCTCCACGTGCCTAAATGGTCGGTGGGTAGGGTATATATAGTCGAGGAATGCATTTCTACTATATATGCAACTTCTTAAATCTTAACTTTACCTTACTGGTGAATGCGCTGGACTACTTCTTTATCCCCATACTTTTCCTAGATTCTTGGTTAGTTTTGGGTTAGTGTATATTGGTGTATTAAATATTAAATATATTTTTGCTTATACTTTTTGAATAGGGGACACCCTCTATGACAAACATTTTAATACCCACGTCGGGAGTGACACCTTAAATGACAGGTTTAAATAGGTTAATGTTTTGCATTTTTTACATTTTTATTTAATTATTGTTTAATGGTTTCAAAAAAACATTTTCTTTGTCACGTGTCATGTAGTTTTTTTGTGTTTTAATTGGCGACATAGGTTCCGTTCTTGTTTTAGACGGCTCTGTTTTACATACAGTAAACGTTATATTTGTTTTTTTTGATAGAGTTTTGTAAAAAGTGTATTTTTAATTATAAAACACTTTTTTTCCGATATTTGAATTCCTCCAAAGCATTTATTTACCTAATTGTTTTAATTAACAAAATCAAAAAAGCCTTTACAGGTTAGACATGCCACCAGGGCCGGATTTAACTTTTTGCCGCCCATACGTTAATATATTTTTGCCGCCCTAATACTTATGTCAATATTTTTTGGATATCAAAACGAAAAATTTAGCATAAAAAAAAAATGTAAACTTCACCAGTAATTTTTATCAATATTTAAAACACATATTTAAGGAAAGTAAATCATACAGAAAATTAAATAATAATTATTTAAAACAAAATTATTCCATAATATAAAAACAAAATATGAATTAAAATGGTAAACAATGTATTATTTAATTTATTCACTGCATACGTATACATTTTTCTCACTCATTACATTTGTTACCAACCACGACGGTATGTAACAAATTCATCTTAGAACACACAGAGCCGGTTCTTTATTCATACGTCATTTTATTATCTACCGTCACCACACCTTGACTATTACGATGTAAGGGAAAAAAAGAATACAGAATTTAGTTAGTTACAGTTAGCCACAGAGTACGCATGCTACAAACTTACACCAAGTACAGCCATCTGACGCTAAAAGGTTCAATATTAAATAGAGAAAATTTTTATACGGCGCGCCTCACGTAATTAAGTGGTGTCACATACGAATTTATATTGCCATACTTATTTCTATGGTTAAATTACGTAAAGTTGGACTGTTAGTATATAAAATTTTAAATTTGTCTTCAAAAAGGAGTAATAATAGAAACCAAATATTGAATAAATATTTTTAAATAAAGTCTATCATGGAAGCTTTTTTTATTAAAAATTTCTAAGGGTATGCAAGACTTGTGGGAAAAGGGGGGAAGTCCATCGAGACTGAAATCAATCCCACGGTTTTTTTCCTGGGAACCCCCCATGTAGTTTTTGTTAGCGAAGTACTGGGCGGAAAACCCCGTTTTTATTTTTTTATGGGAAAAAATTTTTTTTGGGGGAAATTTTTTGGTTTTTTTTAAAAACGGTTTTTCTGCAAAAACAGCATTTCATATAATAAATAAATTATTTTTTCCCCAAATTCGTCCAAGGGCAGAGGCATTTAAATGTACGAAGGGCCCCATTGTCTTTTGACAAAAATTCATTGGGCTTTGGTCTCTCTTTCTTGAAAAAAACTCAAAAGAAACCCGATTTGTTCGTTTATACTTTTTTAAAAAGGCACTTCTTTCTTTATTATAACAATTGCGATCGTCTGTCCGGTAGCGTAGTGGTCAGAGTTGGCTCGCCGCGCCGGCAATTCGGGTTCGAATCCCCCCCCGCCGGGCAGACATATTTAGGTAGTATTATTAAAATAACGTCCGTGGTGGCACTACCGCGTTGTCTAAAAAGGGGCTGTGAAATGCAACATTTGCATGTTTCAGTGCGGAAAACGTTGACGGAACAACGGGGGAAAAAATGGGTTAACACCGGAAAACCCGAAATCCGGTACTTTGGTCGGTTTTTATTTTATATAATCCAGGTATAATATACATATATAATAATCCTTCGTGAGTTGTCAGAAAGATAAAAAAAAAAAAGAAACGCGAAGAGACAAAATAGACTAGACTAGCTTGGTTTAGTGCGCGTCGCAAAAGCGCGGGCGGCGGCGGGGGCAATGCCCATTCCCCCGCTCCCCGCACTGCGGCGGACTAAGCAACTATCGTTTTCTACGATGGGCTCCTTAAGATGGATATGAATGGGGGGGGGGCTGGACCCCCAACCCCCCCCCTTATATAGGTCCGTGCAGGTAAGTATTTATTTATTTGTGTGTGAGAACCTAGTTTTTAGAAATTAACTTTTTGATTTAATTCAGCATGAGGGGGCAAGACGGGGTACTCCTTCTTGTCCGCATGAAAATAATTTTAACCTTCTCAGGAATGGGGATGTATTATAATTTATTTATAATATATTTCATTTTTCCACAGTCCATTCGAAACAAAAATTGCAGTAAGAATAACTTTTAATACCACTGCTATTTTCGCAATGCTTCAGATTTGGCGACTTTCCAACCCCTAAATAAGGATGATTTTTAAAATTTTGCAAAAAACAAAAAGCAATGCTCATCCTAATTTTTTGCGACAAGTAATCTGGTATAAAATATATACTTGTATGCCTTTTCCTCACCTCTTTATAACTTGTGAAAAAACAGGCAGTTTTTGAGCAATTTTTGCGATCACTTTTTAATAAACCGGCCAGTTAGATGTGCCGCTTTTTGCTTCTTTGAAAGGATTACATGGGCCAAATACATTGACGAGTATTCGGATCCGAGTTACCCTTTTCGGACCGAATCTCGGAGATGTAAACGGCTACTCCGAAAACGTTTCGACTCGATGTATGTAAACATCCGCGCCTTAAACGAAGCCGATGCTTTGAATCGGCCGTTTATATTATTTAATAGTTTTTATTAAAAAAAAAGCGTCTGTTATCTTCTACGGCCTTGGTATGTATGAACTCATTCTTTACCAAAAATAAAAAGCCATGTATTATTTCATTTAATTGATTTTAGAATTGTCACTAGTGTCAATGTAAAACTTAAAAAAAAATTAAATAATTTTTTTAAATTTTAAATAAAGTCATTTAAGGATTTCGGGAATGAAACATATTATATTATTCCCGTAATTAATTATTACCCCAACCGAAGTAGCTAAAATCACCAACAAAGTGTGGTGCGTGCAGCTGCTGAGAACTATAATTATATTTTCCTCTCCCCGCCTTTCTACTCCTTTTTTATCTCTCTCTCTCACTATGTATATATATATATATATATATATATATATATATATATATATATATATATAT
>JAHBCN010017826.1:0-17804 GCA_019359885.1 Listronotus oregonensis
AAACCTGCATGTTTATTAATATGGAATGTTCTTTTGGCAGCCGTTTAAGGGGCTCATCGAAAAAAAAACAACAATAGCAATACAGAGTGTTTTAAAGTTCTGTAAAAATATTTTAAGGGCGTCATCGTCAGTTAATTGGGGTTTTCCCTAGGAATTTTAATGTACCGGCCATACGACCTAAAATTGGGGACAACCCCGAAAAAAGTTTATATGGTGCCGGGGGGGGTTTTAAGGGGTGGAAGCCACCCATTCTGGAGGATGAAAAATATAACACTAAAAATATTAAGTTAATATTTTTTGAGTTATTCCTGATGAAAATGGTCTTTTTTCGTTAAAAAAAAAACATGTTTTTCAATAGTTTTTCCTCAAATAACTTGGAAAATTTACATTCTACAAAAAAATATTAGAAAATAAATTAAGTTTATAAAAAAAGGAAAAAAATATTTTTTTTTTATCCAAATATGTGCTATGAGTACTGAGAAACGACTGGTTAAAAATAATTTTTCATCTAGCAGACATTAAATTACATGCATTTAACGTAAAATAAATAAAAAATAGTTTTACAGACAACTATGCTAAATATTTTTTAAGTACTATACAAAATCTTTGAAATGAACCCGATTTAAAGTCATTAGCGTTAAAATTAACGAAGTTATAACAAATAAAGCATTTATTTACTTTTTATGACAAAAAAAAAAACACAAAAATTTAAATTTTTTTTTTTAAAAAATATAAAATTCAAAATTTTCCTTTAACAATTTTTTTTATTTAGGTGTCAGTAATGTATCCCATAAGTTTTAGAGGTGCTTATTTTGAAAATTTAAGGTTTTAAATGAAAAAAAAAAAATCTCATTTAAAAACAAATAATATTTTTAAAAATAACCGAAAAAATAAAAACTATATAAAAATATTCAAAAGTTTAAAAATAAATTTTTTTTACAAAATATTTGGTTTTTTGTTTATTTCTGTAAGATAAAAATTAACAGAGATATGGCTGTTAGAAGTTTGCCGTTAGGAGAGAACCATGTTTCAAAAACCGTTTAACCTAAAAAAATTTTAAAAAAAGAAAAATTAAATTTTTTCAGGACTTCTAGCTTTTTAAATTTTAATTTTAAAATTGATTTAGTTTTTTTTAAAAAAATTAAGGAATTATCGTTGAAAAAAAAAACGTTTGTTTTCGTTACGATTTTTGGGCCATTATCTATATCTTTGTTTGTATGTGTGATATCCTTTTTTATATATATATATATATATATATATATATATATATATATATATATATATATATATATATATATATATATATATATATATATATATATATATATATATTTTTCTATATATATATATATATATATATATATATATATATATATATATATATATATATATATATATAAAAAAAAAGTGGAAGGGTTGTCTTGACCGACTGGAAAAAAAAGTTCCCCAAAAACGGGGATTGGGCCCCCGGGGGGGGGTCCCTTTTTTTACAAAAAGTTTTGGAAAAATTTTTTTCCCTTTTTTTTAAGGTTAAAAAAAAATTTTTTTACAAAAAAAAATTAATCTAAAATACAACTTATTTTTTAAAAAAAACGATAAAAAAATATAAAAAATATAATTTTTCCACGGCAAAAGTTTTTTAAAAAGGCTAGAGTCATTATAAAAAAATCAATTTTTTTTTTTCATTTAAAAAATTCCAAAAATTTTTTAATTTTTTAATTTTTTTTTAAATTTATAATTTATTTTTTAAAAAAACCATTTTTAAAAATACTGTTAATTTAATACAAAATAAATAAATAAAGTAGTGGTATTATCAGGAAACACTTTTTGTGGGTTTTTTTTTTTTTTTTTTCCCCGTCGAAAAAATATGAAAAAGTGTTTTGGGGAAATTTTTCCAAAAATTTCCCCAAAAATTAAATTTGGGGGTTTTTTTTTCTTTATATTTTATTATAAATTATTATAAAAAAAAGGAGGGGTACAAAAAAAAATTTTTTTTTTTAAATTAATTATCGTTTTTTTTTTAGTTTTTAATAGGCTAGAATAAATTATTTTTTTTACGATCTAAGCATAATTTATTTACCCCTTTGCTTAAAAAAAAAACGATAATTAATTTTTTAATTTTTTTTTTTTCCAAAACCCTTTTTTTTTTTAATAATTTATAAAAAAAATAAAGAAAGAAAAAAAACCCCAAAAAATTTTTAAAAAAAATTTTTTTGGGGCGGGAAAATTTAATTTTATTTTTTCGACAAAAAAAAAAAAAAAATCCTACAAAAGAGTTGTCCCATTTTTTTTGGGGTTTATTAAATTTTAATTAAAGGTTTTTTAAATGTTTAAAAACCCCTTTATAAATGTTAAAAAAATTTAAATTAAAAAAAATTTTAGCACTTTTAAATTAAAACAATAAATTGATTATTTTCTTATAATGACTTCCTTTTAAAAAAAAAATCAAAATTTCCCCAAGTTTTATTGTTTTTTTTTATATTTTTTTTTTTGTTTTTTTAAAAAATAAGGGTTTTATTTTAGGGGTTTAATTTTTTTTTTTGTAAAAGATTTTTCTTTTATTTTTAAAAAAAAAAAATTTTTCCGGGGCCCGGCGTTTTTTAAAAAAAAACCCCCAAAATCCCCCCCAAGGGGAATTTGGGTCTTTATATTTATATATATATATATATATATATATATATATATATATATATATATATATATATATATATATATATATACCTTAAAAAAAATTTTAAAAAAAATTAAAAAAAAAAATTGATGACTAACTTTTTCATCAGCACAAAAAAAGAGTTTTCTTGCAAATCCAGTTAAAAAAAAAAAACTCCACCAGGGGGAAACCCCCGAAAATGATATTTTTCAATTGCTAATTGGGAAAAGGGGAGCGCCAAAAAAATTTGGGGTGTTTGGGGAAAGCTACCTGGAACGATTCCCCGTGACAATTGCTTGAATATTCCATCAATTGAAGATCCCCAAAGGAGAAGGAACCTAACAAAAGGGGGAATTAAACATGTCATTATTTAACATTTTTATTATTAATAATTTTTTTTGTATAATGAACATCAAATACTTTTATTTTTCCGTTTTAACCTTTTAAAAAATGTCGTTTGATAATAATTAAATAATTAAACCTGTTGCTACAATGCGATATTGTACTGTACTGTAATTTAATAATAAATTATATTCGGTTTTCATACAAGTCTCATTAATAATTTTAATTTGTCAAACACATTTTTTTTTGTGAATCACCCCCGTGGTTATTTAAAGGTTGAATTATTGTAATTAAATATTTATTATACGATAAACTATTTTTTTTTTACAATATATGCGTCATTAAAGAATTTTTTTTGTAAGCTTGTTATTAAGGGTGATTTTTAAGGGTTGAAAGTTACAATTTTAAAGTAAATCATAACTAACAACAGAAAAATATATTTATTTCACATATTTAGACATGATTTTAATATGCACAACGTCTCTTTCTATGGTTTTTTAAATTTTTTAACATAAGGGGTGGTTCTTACCCAGTAAAAATAAAAAGCACACTTTGATCTAGAAGGTAAAAGGAACTTAATACCAAGTTTTCATAAAAATTAAAACTGTACAGGGTGGCGTTTTCGTTGACCTTACAGGGTATAGCGAAAACTGAAAGAGATAGAACAAATCTGATTGCGCAATCTCGATTTCCATTTTTGAAACAAATTCAATGGTGAAACTAAATCATGGATAACTTGATTCGTTTTGGAGATACAGAGTGTTTTTCAAATTTTGTCAATTTGGCCAGACACTTGTAACTCGCTTGGTATTAGAGATAGAAAAAATAAATAAAAAGTTTTAGGGATTTTGCGTAGAACCCCAGTGGCGTACCTATAAATTTTTTATTGACTTTTATTTTTAAGTATAACACAAAGTTGGGTTTTTTCAAATGGAACACCCTGTATATTTTTTTAAAAATGGATAGAGTTTTACAAAGACCAATTCGATGATATATAGTTTGATGGGTCTGTCTGTAACAGATGTTGCGCAAATTGGCAAAACCTGATTTAAAAATTAAAATATTTGAGACAAAGTTGTTGTTTTTTAATGGGACACCCTGTGTATTTCTTTAATAAGTAATGCAACTGACAAATATCAACCAAATGATATATGGTTTAATGGGTCTGTGTTCAATAGATCTTGGGCAAACTGCCAAAAACGTAAAAAAAATCATATATCCGATCCTTGCTAACACTTATTTTATTATTTAACCAATTTTCTAACTTCTATATAACTAAAATTTAAATTACGAATAAAAAAATCCAAGACTAAAATATATATTTAATAATTCATACTATTAAACCTATGCCTAAACTTTATATAAAAAAGTTTTGATATTGCTGTGTTTATCATGATTGAAAAAGGAAACATTTTCTAAAGTAGGCTTTGAGTATAAAACCCCGTATGAAACAAATGAAACTGACGTACTAGTATGACTTATTTGGAAGCAGTGATATTATTTTTAAAATGGAGTTTCAAAATTACGAAAAATTTAATATGTTGGAATGTTACATTGAAAGTGGAAAAAATAGTATAAATGCATTAAATCTGTATTTTAATAGATATCCAGAACGAAGGCAACCAGGACAGAAAATGTTTGCCAGATTAGTAAGTAATTTGATTTCTTTGGATCTTTTTCAAAAACCACGTTCAAAGACCTATAATAAAGAAAACAGAGAGCTGGAAGAAATGAATACAATAGGGTATGTTGTCGCAGAACCTACTGCATCATCCAGACAAATTTGGGATGCTATTGGTGTTAATAGAAAAAAAAATAAAAAAATGTTAAAACGCCACAATTACCATCAATATGTTTATAGAAAAATCCATAATTTACATCCGGGTGACGCAGAACGCCGTATCACATTTTGTTTGTGGTATCTCCGGCAATGTGAAGATCCAGAGTTTTCCAGAAAGATAATATGGACAGATGAAGTTCGAGTAACTAGTGATGGACTGTTTAATCGCCACAATAATCTTTACTGGCAAACGGAAATCCTCGTTTGACAGTAAACAGAGTCAGACAAGGGAAATTTTGGTTTTAATGTTGTGTGCACTTTATAAGAACAGAATTTTGTGCCATTTTGAATTTGATGACAATCTCACAACAGACCTTTATTTAAATATTTTGGAAGAAAATTTATTAAATGAGATAGATAATCTTCCCCTTCTGGAAATGAATAATGTCATCTTTCAACAAGACGGTAATTCTTGCCACAATGCCCGTGCCGCGAGGTTATTTCTTGATGAACATCCAATAAGTGGATAGGTACCAATGGTCCAGTTAGGTGGCCGGCACGGTCCCCTGACCTTACCCCTATGGACTTTTTCCTCTGGGGATTTGTTAAAAACGAAACCTATAAAACTAAGAGCAACAATTTAAATTAATTACACATGCATTTTAGGAACAGTTTACAAAAGGTGTCCAACTTGCATATATATAATGCTTTAAGAAGTGTCGCTAAACGTTGCGAAAAATGTATAGAAAATAATGGTTTGCAATTTGAACATTTGCTGTAAAGGACCTAAATATTTCGTAATTAAAATTTATAAAATAATTAATTCTTTTTTGTTTGTTTAAATTATTCAACTTATAATATTAGTATTACTGGTAATTATGTTAAATTTTAGTTTATCTAAAAATGTATTTTTTTTAAGATAATTAAATAGTTCTCCTTTTAAGTATAAATTAAAATTATATTGCTTCGTATCTTAATATTATTATTAATATGTTTTTTATTATGATTTTGAGATATTAAAATTACATAGTTTTCATTTTTGGTTTTATTTAATTTTTTATGGTTTTTGTCAGTTTGGGCCAGATCTATTACACAACCCCTTAAACCATATATTATTTAATCGATCTTTGTCTGTTTTATTAGTTATTAAAGAAATACACAGGGTGTCCCATTAAAAAAACAACTTTCTGTTACATCTTTAATTTTATAGGTTTTTGCCAATTTACGCAAGATCTATTACAGACAGACCCATTAAACTATATATCATTAATTTGGTCTTTGTAAGCTCTATCCATTTTTTAAAAAATATACAGGGTGTTCCATTTAAAAAAACCCAACTATGTGTTATAACTTAAAAATAAAAGTCAATAAAAATATAGGTATGCCACTGAATTCCACGCAAAAATCCCTAAAACTTTTCTATTTACAGTTTTTTTCTATCTCTAATACCAAGCGAGTTACAAGTGCCTGGCCAAATTGACAAAATTTGAAAAACACTCTGTATCTCCAAAACGAATCAAGTTATCCATGATTTAGTTTCATCATTGAATTTGTTTCAAAAATCGAAATCGAGATTGCACAATCAGATTTGTTCTATCTCTTTTAGTTTTCGCTGTACCCTGTTAGGTCAACGAAAAGGCGCCACCCTGTACAAAAAACACATACCATTTTTCTCCCCATAGACCGCACCATGACGTCTCAGTACCATATCAGTTTCGTCTATAGTGAATTTACATACCATACAAATATGTAAATACAATTGTAACGCCCAACTCGGGTTCACACGTCGTCGTCGTGGTTGGCCCAGGGATCCCTGGAATATGCGGTAGAGTTGCTGTTATCGGCAACTCTTGTTGCCACGTATGGAACGGATCCGAAGCTAAGATTAACAAAAGGCTTAACTAGGTGTTAGCATACCGTGCTGATGAGTGTATGACATCCGACTACAACAGGTCTCCAACGTCCTCTGAGATACAGGGCGACCTCTCAGAGTATCTAGCCTTACTGCGGTAATGCGGGCTCTGCCGTGGTTGGACTATTATTTCCCTAGTCAAACAGAAAGCGGACAGAACCGCTTTCATAGGAAAAAGTGACAAAGGTGCGCTAACCGAAACGGATAGATCTGTTTCGAGAGGTGCCCTCAAGGTCACAGCAGACAAAGTGCACCGACCGAAACGGTGAATCTTTCGAAAGGTGCCCCTGAAGTCACCGGCGCCTGTTTCACGGGAAGGGCTAATCCATCCCAAACAAACAGGTGCTTAGGAAGGGTTTCCTGATCCAAACAGAAGGCGGACAGAACCGCCTTTATAGGAAAAAGGGTTCCCTGGCTTAAACAGAAAGCGGATAGAACCTTTTTCATAGGATAAGGCCGGAGATGCCCTCAGAAAGAACATCTGGTTCCTGTAACAAGGACCTGGTAGCTACCCACGTTACTAGACCGGGAGGAGGGCATGACGGATCTAATCGTCTGCTCGTCATACTCTCAAAGGAGAACAAAAAGACACCAGAACACATCAAGAACACATTGTGCTCATGTCCGGTAGCGACACGAGTAAGGGAGATAAGAACTCTCTTCCAATCTGGTTATCGGTTCATTAAATGCGATCCTATTGGGAGAAATATAAAAAGGTGTGAGCCACAATAGACCGAGCGGTCGCAGTGGAGGGCGTAAAAAGTCCACTCACTTTAAACCTACCTACTACCTATGTAAAACGATAACAAAGTTATAATAGGGGGAAAATAGTCTGAAAAATTTTGTATAATATACACGCTGCGTGCGGGACTTGGCCAGCCGCACTACTCTATGCCTAGATACAAGCCCTCTCATATCATATGCAGAATAATGAATGAACTGAACTGTAATTTACCCCCAAACACCCTACACCTTGTCCTACTTTCGTCAAACCTTTGAGCCTTTAAAATATTAATGCAATTTCCGAAGTTTGAGCCTACGTAAGACAGTCTTTATAATTTTATAAGCGCCAAGGAGCACGAAAACTTAATGTGTGATAATGAATATATGAAGAGGGTAGACGATATTAGTTCCTTGCTCCTAAGTTCCTTTGCTATTTTGGGAATTAAATTCAATTGCAACCCTTTGAAATGTGTCACGGTTCGCTTTACTGTTTTGCAATTTACTTAGAATCTGTAGTAGTGACGTTAGAACTTTGAAAAAGCGTTTCTTAAGCCAGTTTTGTTTTAAAACTTGTTAATTAATGTGCAAACAATAGTTTTTTTTAAATATTAAGTCAAATAATAATTTAACCAGGTTTTTCTGTATTATTTTTATTGCAAAAAAAGTTCTAAGCCGCCAACGTTTGTTAAAATATTTCTAAGACTAAAATTCCTAGAAAATCGTCTGGGCTGGATGGCATACTAGCAATCGTTTTAAAAAAATGTGCTCCCGAGCTTGCACCCATCCTAACTCGCCTCTTTCGAATCTTTTACGACACGGGCATTTTCCCAGAGAGTTGAAAGCTGCACGTGTGCAACCTGTCCCCAAAAAAGGATGCAAAACTTTCCCTTCTAACCACAGACATATATCTCTTCTTTCTGTTGTTTGCAAAGGAATGGAAAAATTCATTAATTTCCAAATCTTAAAGTATCTGGAAAAATACAAGATCTTACATAATAGACAGTATGGATTCCGTCACAGAAAATCCATAGCTGACCTTCTTTCCTTTGTCTCACACAACTGGAACAAGTTCCTTGGGTTTCTTGGTGAATCCCAGATCGTTGCTCTTAACATATCAAAAGCTTTAGATCAGATCTGGCATGATAGGCTTCATAACGGTCTTCCTTTGGTTTTTCCTTTCTAATCAACGTATATCAGTTACTGTGGATGGTCATTCTTCCGGCTTCTACCAAATTAATGCTGAGGTGCCCCAGGGCTCAGTGCTGGCACCCACGATGTTTCTTCTACACATTAACGATCTTCTTTTTTCCACCATCAATCTCATTCATGGTTTTGCTGACGGTAGTACCCTCCACTCTAGTATTCAATTTCTTAAGCCACCATCTAATTCTGAATTGGAAAACAAGCACAGGTCAATGCATATATCTCTTTCACAAGACCTCAAACTTATCTAGGATTGGAGCGCCAAAAATCTTGTTCAGTTTAATGCCTCAAAAACCAGTCATGTTCGCTGTCGCGAAAAAAGTCTGCCAATCCTCATCCGATACAGATGAGCGGCCAAGTTCTGCAGAACAAAGAGTCGTTTAATCTTTTTGGCGTTACTTTTGAGAATAACCTCAACTGGCACAAACACATTACATCCATAGCCTCGGCAGCTTTAAAAAAGCTTGGATTTCTCTTTCGAGCCAGAAAGTATACTCTGTATGTATCCCAAATCAGACCCCCTTTGGAATATTGTTCTCATGTCTGGGGAATGGTGTCCCCTACAACACTTAGCATTCTGGACTCCATGCAAAGAAGAACCGTTCGTCTTATTAATGATCCAACGCTCTAAGGAAGGCTTCCTCTTCTTGCTCACCGTCGAGCTGTAGGGGATCTGTCGCTCTTCTATAGGTTTTTTACGGTTTCTTGTTGGCCAGTATAATTTCTTCTTTGGCAGCTCCCAGCAGAGCAACATGTAGTGCAACTTTTATGCATACACAGTTCACTGCCCACAGAAGTGTTTCCTTCTCCTCTTAATCTCCAAATATTTGAAAATATGTGAACAACTTTCTCTCACCACACTTAAGACACCCACGGTACATGAGTACTTAGGCACAAGCCTAATAGCGCCCTCTCTTAACAAACAAGAAAACTTCTTGAACAACCAGTTACATATTTCGACTATTTCATTTCTTTTTTAAAAAAGAGTAACTGGATGCATTTTTTAATTTAATTTAAATACTCTACAGACAGCTTACAAAACGGGGGGCATAAATTGGCAGTTTTAAAATACAAATCCGCATTAAAATAAGTGACTTATTTAAAAACGACTGCCGATTAAAAATCAGTGCCCTGATCCCCAAGAAATCCCCCCCATCTTCCGCTCGGTTGTATTCTAAGTGACAACATTTCCGGAGTTTCAATTTTAACGGGCTTGTCGCGAAAAATCCTGTTTCATTAACTGACTTTGAGGGTTGCCAAGGGAGGCCGGAGCGTCGTGGCGCATTGATCTCTTGCTGCCACGAGACGCGTTCACTTTTTAATTCTTTTTAAGTGGAGACGCTTCTGACTATAAGAAGTGGGTCGACAAATCTTGTGTTTCTTTCACAATTCATGATTAGATGATAAATTATGGGCCATATTAGTATATATTTCAAATAAATTAATCAAAATTCACTCCTGTGTATTTTGATTCATACTCAGAGGTAATAAGACTTTTCCTTAAATATTTAATGCTAAACCAAAGTAACTATCTATTTAACACTTTAATTAATAAAAAAAATCAAATAAATTATAAAGTGTGTATTATATAACATTAAATTGTGAAATATTTTTTTACAGGGGATTATTTCGTATAAAAGGCATCCAATAGGAAGTGAACTTAAACTTTTCTTGACTTTGGAAAAAAATCAAACTAAAAAGGGTTTTTAAAGTGTTAATTTTTATTTTAAACCTGTCCAATTGGCCATTTAGGTTCGGAGTATTTTGCGTAATACTCAGGGGTTACAAGACTTTTCCTGAAATATTAAATGCCAAACAAAAGTAACTTATTTTTCTGACACTTTAATTAATAAACAATTTTTAAATAAATTATAAAGTGTGTGTTATATCATCATAAATTGTGAGATAATTTCCACATCCGGGATTATTTCGGGCAAAATGATATTTGAAGCTTCTTTTGTCTTTAAAAAAATCCGAACCAATAAGAATTTTTAAAGTGGTAACTTTTAATTTAAATGAGTCTAATTCTGCTATTTAGACTCGGAGTATTTTGCTTAATAATCAGAAATTACAAGACTTTTCCTGAAATGTTAAATGCAAAACAAAAGTAACTTATTTATTTAACACATTATTTAATAAACAATTTTAAAAGAAATTATAAAGTGTGTATAATGTAAACATAAATTGTGAGATAATTTCCTCATACGGGATTATTTTGTACAAAATGTCATCCAATAAGGACTAAACAGGCCAAAGTAAAAGCTTCTTTTGTCTTTAGGAAAAATCCGGAAGAGTTAGAATTTTTAAAGTGGCAATTTTTAATTTAAATGAGTCTAATTCTGCTACTTAGAATCGGGGTATTTTGCGTAATACTCAGAGATTACAAACTTATTCTTAAATATTAAATGCAAAACAAAAGTAACTTATTTATTTGACACTTTAGTTATTTAACAATTTTTAAGTAAATTATAAAGTGTGTACGGTATGATAATAACCTTTAAGATAATTTCTTTGTACCGGATTATTTCGTACAAAATGTCATTCAAAAAGAACTGGACAGGACGATGGGTAAAGCTTCTTCGGACAAATCCGGAACAATAAGAAGTGTTAAAGAGGTAATTTTTAATTTAAATAAGTCTAATTCTGCCATTTTATATCGGGGTATTTTGCGTTATACTCAGGGCATACAAGAAAAATTATATGCAAAACAAAAGTTACTCATTTATTAGATATTTTAATTAATAAACAATTTTTACATAATGTATAAAGTGTGTATTATATAACCCTAAATTGTGAAAAAAAAATCTCGTACGGAATTATTTCGTACAAAATGTTACCAAATAAAAACTTAACAGGGTGATAGTCATAGCATTTCATGTATTAAAAAAAATAGCCACTTTTTTTCTATTGGATTCTTAGGAACACTTTAGAACATTATTTAACCTAGAAAGGAAGGGTTTGCTTAAAGGTCATAGATTATGAGGTACAGTGAATAAAAGTTGTTTTTTGGACTACCAATGTCTTAATTTATTTAAAAAACACAACGTTTTAGCTGGTAAGTATCTCCAGACGTTTTAAGGTAATAAAGTTTAAAATATAGGAATATGGAGCTGTAAATCATTAAACGCCTTATTTTGTTTTTGTGTTTATTGTTATATTTAGATGACACTGAAAAAATAGATTATCTTAGCACACACATTTTTATTTCTAAACATAAAACTAATCATGGAAAATGCCTTTTATTAATATCAAAGCATCGGAAAATGTATTTTCCAATATTCTTTTTTCAAATAAGCCTTCCTTTCTAACGGGGAGGGGAGGGATGCAAGCCACCACTGCTTAATTGCTACTTTTTTATCAATAGTTGAAGATTTTTATTAGTTTTGGTGGGATGAAAATCGGCTCTACCGCTATGATCCTAAATCAAAACAAGAGGCTATTGAGCGGATAAAGCCTAATATTTTGGCTCTAAAGACAGTTAGGGCCGAGAAATCGCCCAAAAAAGTGTTTATTGGGTTGCAAAAGAAATTTTGTTTATAAAGAACCTCGACACTGGTAAAGCAATAACTCAGATTATTTTGATTATTTTTTTAAACCAGCCTAATGTAAAAATTTGTAAAAGAACATTCGATTTACAGAAAAAAAATCATCTTTCATCAAGACAACACACCCTCTTACACAGCTCATAAAACCAATGCAAAAATTGGTGAATTAAAGTACAAATTGTTACTTCACCCAATTCGCCAAATTTAGCCCCTCTGACTTCTACTGTTTTCACATTTAAAGAATATTGTGTGGGAAATGTCAGATCACTGGAATAAGGATAATAAAGTTTAGAAAGATTATATTGAATAATAAAATGTCCTTTAAACCAAAAAATGTGTTTTTCTTTTCGAACAACAAAATTGAACAGAAACAACAAACATCCTGTTTTGAAGCATGGAAATTAAAAAAAGGTGCTATAAATATGGGTCCGAAAATACATATCTAGTTTCTAAGATACAGAGTGCTAAACTTACAAAAAGAAGGTTTTTTGTAATTATCTTAAGTACTCTGTAGTTGATTTTCTTAAAATTGTCAGTGTTATTTCCCATAATAAGGACCCATATGTTATCGACAAAAAAAGGCATGTCTCTAAACCTCATTAATGGGTAACTCTAGTTGCAAACTAAAAGCGTGGTTTCTTTTAAGTTTTTTAAACTAGAATTTGTTTTTTTTTAATTTTTTAGTCTTTAACAACATCAAAATCTTAATCAAAAGCCTGATTTTTAGTATATATGTTTAAATTTAATGTTCTTAAAATTAATTTTGTTTTTATTTTAAATTTCTCAAAGAATTTTTTACAATTTTTTTGTTTTTTTATTCAAAAAAATATTTTTTATTTCGATTATTTTTTTAAAAAAATTTAAAATTATTTCACATAAAATTTAGAAGCGATCCTTTGTAATACGTTTTACTTTCATAATTCAAACAATTTTTTTTTAAATTGCATGTAGAAAAGTGCTGCAGCTACATCTATGGTAAAGTGTGTTCAACAATATAGTGCCTACAATAAAAGGGGACTGATGGTGATAATAAACTTCTTAGGTAAAAATATCTCAGTATTGGCAAGTTTGGGTAAAGAATGCAGGTCAGGATTAAATTTGCAAAATAATTTTTTAATAGAATCGCATATTAAAGGATATTCACAATAAAATTTAATAAAATTTTAATATAAAATTAAATTTACATTAAAATAAAATTTAGTTCAGTTTCACTGTCAAAGTATCGTCTACATTATAACAATAAATTATTATTTTATAATAACATTTAAATATCGATATAAAATTTAAATACAATATAATAAATGTTGTCAATTAAAATTAAAGCTATAAGGAATATAATATGTTAGTTCAATTTCATATATTTTTAATATATCAATTCAGTTTCACTATCACTATCATCGTCTACATTAATTATAAGGGTTCTATGTTAGTATGAAATGCCCTGTATGAATCCTCCACTTTTATAACATGGTTTATTGTTCTTTTCCAACAATCAGCGTCTGGGTCATCTATATTTTGCCGGATTAATGCAATTTACAGAAGGACATAATGTAGGTGTAGTATTTTGGGTCCGGACTTTGTTCTTTAGTTTTTTCCACATATGCTCAATCGATTTGAATACGCAGTAGTAAGGAGGAGGACGAAGAACTGTATGTCCTTTGGATGCTGCAATTGTGTCACATACATATGTCTTCTGTATGTTAAATGCCCTTAGAACCTCTAAAAGCTGCGTTTTTTATATCCTTCTTCAAAGTAGATGTCGTTTTGGAGCATAAATTCCTGGATTTCCGCTTTTATTTGAAGAGCCTGGAACCTTCTTCAATTGGCGACTATGGTAACTGGCATTGTCCATAACTATGATACTATGCGGGGAATATTTGGCAGTAAAGTGTTTTCGAACCAATCTTCGAACAATTCGGCTGTAGTATCTTGGTGGTAATCCAAATCTAGTCGAATCTTGAATGTTCTTCGCCGAAAGTCCCAAACTGTTTGGAATCCAACCATCTTCGATCCAGCATGAATAATCGTGATCCGTTTTCCTTTGTTCGATGGAGCTTTTGATTGGCATCGCACTGTTCCATAGGTCCATCCTTTGCCGGCGTATGGTGGAGTGTTGGAGGTGCATCAAGAAAATTTAAAGTGTTTAGCTAAATTGTATACTGTTGGTGCCAGAATTTACAGTAACCAGGAGTTGAGTTAACTCACAATCATAAACCAGATCAACGTTCTGGTTAGTTTTTAGCTATAGTTTCTAAGTGTATAATAGTATGCAAGTACCTATATTTTAGTTGTATACATACATTACGTTCTGCTTTTTTCACAGCATTTGTCTTTGATTCTGGATTAATAAAAACTTGTACCATTTATAGACATATTTTATTTGGGTAAATTCTGTATCGTTTTTCGGTGTAAAAGTTTTTTAAAATTTTTTTTTTTTACAGGCTACTTATTTGGATACCATAAAATATTAATCCGGGGGGGAAGCTCCAAAATATGTTTCAATTTTTTTTTTATTAAAAAGAAAAATTTTATGCCCGCCATTCTGACCCTACGGAAATCGGCCGAAAGGCGGTCATGGTTATTCTGAAGAAAGGGGCAGCTTTTTATTTTTCTTTTTTTTTATTTTAATGTCAAAAATGCGGGGACGTATTAAAAAAAGACCCGTTTTGGGGCAGTTTTTTTATTTTTTTTTATTTATTTTTTAAATTTGTGAAAAGCTCGTATTAGAAAAGACCTTGATTTGGCAACCCCGCACATTTGAGTTGCTTGTTCAAGGGGAGTTTTCCCCATATGAAAAAAATCAATTGTTTTTAAAATTTTTAAAATAAAAAAACAAAATATTCAAACATGTTCTTGAAGCCCCACCGAATTTTTAAATTTACATGGTTTTTAAAAATTTTTTCCACCAAAAAAAAAAATTTTTTTTTTTTTTAAAAAAAAAGCCTGTTGAAATTTTAATCAGTTCATTTAGGCATAATTTTTAAAACCCCTTTTGTCCTTTTTGCAAATTTTTTTTTTAATCAAAAAGAAAAAAAAAAAAAAAAAAAAAAAAAAAAAAAAAAAAAAAAAAAAAAAAACGACATTTACCGTCGTTCTGTGAAAAAGGTTAAAACTTAACCTGCAAACTGTTTTTTAGATATTTCTTTTTTTTTATTTTGATAACTTTGTCAGGACGTTAACAAAGTTATCAAATAATTGTATTGTCACCCCTTTTTTAAAATTTTTTAAGGGTTTCTTATACTTCTTGAAATAGGGGTTTAAAAATTTCGTTAAAAGATTCCGTTTCTATACATGCATACATATAAATTGCTTATAAAAAGGGGGTAAAAAAAATTTCCCAAAAATCCAGCATACCATCCTTTAATTGCGTAAAGGAAAGACCCCAAAATATCAAGTCCTTTAAACACATTGCATTGTGACTAATAAAAAATAAAAAGAAAAAAGGAAAGGACCATCTCAAGACGGGAATTTTTATTAAACACAAAGATATATTTGGTTACATTTTAAACCCTAGTTTCTGCATAAGTTTTCGTAAAAATACCACAGTGTCTAACCAGCACCAGCAGAGTTACCAACCGACCAAACATTTATTCCATTCGAAATTCCAGTTGTTTATTTCGATTTTTTTGGGCCGTTTTTTTAACAAGGGGGAATTTTTTAAATTAAGGGGACAGGGCGCCCGCGTTAAAAATTCTCACATACCAGACCGTTTTAATTGGATACGAACAGATCGTCGCTCTTATCTTTTAAAGGAAAACTTTAAGAGCGGGGAGACGGAGATGCGATAAAGAAGCAGTAACGAGATGGCGGCAAGTTTGAGAAATGCAAATATGCATTTTAAATTTGCTATATTAAATTATAAATTCCAATGGACGCGGGGGCTGATTATTGGGAAAAAAGGGGGGGTATTTGTAAGACAATGTAATGATTATAAGAAAAATAATAACAATAAGAAGTAAATGTATAGATTTTAAAAATATATTTTTTAGCAAGATTTCGGCCTTACGAACGTATAGTGTTACTATTACACAAAATCAGAGCTGGGTAGAAATCAAAACCTTATGGAATCAATTCCAGGAGTCGATTCATTTAAAAGGATACGAAGGCTAAAATCGTAACTTTTTTTAAAAAGGATCCATAGGTTTTAACAGGGTGTTACTTAATGGTATGTCAAATTTGAAGGAGGCATTCCTGGATCGATTTTTAAATCGAAAAGTTCATATAAACGTGGGCCCCAAAATGCTTTTATTAAGATACAGGGTGTTAAAGTTTTATTTTATTTTCCTTTTAATACATTTTTTAAAGACGGTTTGAGATATTGAACTGAATTTTGGCACGGGGTATTATGGCATAAAAACACACTTTCCCGATGTTCATTTAATTTTTTTTTGCAACCAGTGGCGTAGCTATGACAAAATTTTTAAAAAAATTTTACAAAAAATACTACGCCATTGACTTGGGAAAAAGTTATGGTTTTATAATAATTATCAATCAATTATAAACAAAAAATCCCCTTTTCATTTTTGCCGTAAAACCCACCGTTTGGGAGAAATCGTTAATTAAAAAAAAGTCTTATGTACCCAAATTGCATTTGAAAAATTATTATTGAAATAAATCAAGTTAGCTTTGCTCGTTGCCAGCGATTGTTGTTTTGTTGTTGTAAACATTATAAAACCTGACGTTAATTATCATTCTTGAAGTTTGTATTTATTTCTCCTTCGATCTTTTAAAAAGTGCATTTTGCTTTGTTAAAAAAATGGAAATTATTCAATTTGGAAATGAACAAATGCATTTCCTTTATGGTCTAGCTTTTGGTAATGCTTGGAGGCGCGGCGTTTGTATCAAAAAAGGTATCCTAATCGCGCTTTTCCCAGATAGACAACATTTATAAACATTCATCGCCCTCTGACTGAATCTGGCAGTTTTAAAGCTAATATTTCTGAGGGAAGGCCCCGTACAGTTAGAACACCGGCAATGGAGGAGGCTGTCCTGCATGCAGTTGAAGAGGATCCAACCACAATTTCGCGAAAAATAGGTATGGCATTAAACATCTGCTACAAGACGGTATGGGAGATTTTAAGAGATTCTTTGTTATATCCTTTCACATACAAAGGGTTCAGGCATTGCTTCCTAGAGATTATGAACCACGTACGAATTTTGTAGATGGTATCTCCAAAAAGTAACAGAAAATCCTCATTTTGATGCCAAAATATTGTTTACGGACGAAGCAAATTTTTCAAGAAATGCAATAACCAATTTCCATAAAAACATTATTTGGCCCAGGAAACCTCATGCGACTACAGAGACACATTTCAGGAACAATTTTCACTGAACGTTTGATCGGTATCGTATCCGACCATTTAATTGGACCATTTTTTTTTCCAGGACGCCTTAACGGACAGGATTATTGTAATTTTCTCCAAAATGATTTGCCTTTGCTTCTTGAAAATGTTCCTCTTCAGTTACGGCAACAACTTTGGTTTATGATGATGGCGCTCCCGCCCACTTTAGCATATTGGCTCGTGAGCATTTAAATAGAGCCTACCAAAATCATTGGGTAGGCCGGGGGGACCACAATTTTGGCCACCTAACGCCTGACCTGAACAGCTAGATTTTTATTTGTGGGGACACCTAAAAACAAGTTTTTCA
>JAHBCN010017827.1:0-17749 GCA_019359885.1 Listronotus oregonensis
AACATGTATATATATATATATATATATATATATATATATATATATATATATATATATATATATATATATATATAATTTTTTTTTTTATCTTTGGGACAGTCCCACTGAAGAAGGCGGGATGCCTAAGTACTAACGTACCGGGTGTCTTCAGTGTAAGAGAGGGAGTTTGTTTTACACGCATTTTAGAATTTGGAGATTAGAGAGAAGGAAAATCTCTATATAAGGTGTTCCATAGTCTTGACACCTATGAGAATGAAGAAAACGAAGAAAGCGGGAAGCTCAGCCTCAATCAAGAACTGTAAAAGGATGCATAAAGTTACACTACGTGTTGCGCCTGTTGGGAGCCAGAGAAGGAATAATATCACGAATCTTCTCTATAGCTGGGAAATATTATATAGAGGAGTGACAGATCCTCTACAGTCGATGATGGGCAAGAAGAGGAAGCCTTTCTGTGAGCTTTGGCCTTCATTAATAAGACGAACAGTTCTTTTTGAATTATCCTAGAATGGCAAAGCGAGGACGCCATCTTGACATGAGCAATATTCCAAAAAGGGCCCTATCTTTGGGATACATACAGAGTGTTGGTATTTGCAAAGCATAAGGGTGCAGATTTTCTGGCTCGGAAAGAGAATCCGGGTCCTTTTTAAAAGCCGCCAGTTATGGACGGAAATGGTATGAGTTTCAGTTGAGTGCTCGTTACTCAAAAGTAACGCCGACTAGATTAAACGACTCTTGTTCTGCAGAACTTGGCCGCTCATATGTATGATGAGCATTTGTATATTCGCCAGCGACAGCGAACATGACTGTGTTTTTGAGGTGACAACTGGAACAATTATTTTGGCGCCCCGAATCCAAGGATAAGTTTGAGGTCTTGTGAAAGAGATATCTGCATTGACCTGCGCCTGTTTTCAAAATCAGAATTACACTATGACTAAGGAAATTAACAAATAAGAGAGTGGAGGGTACTATCGTCAGCCAAACTATGAATGGGGACGACTATGGAAGAGAAGATCGTACAATGTGTAGAGAAAACAAGGCAAGGGCGCGTCAGAAAGACCAGAGTTCCGGGGCAGCCCCAGCATTAATTTGCAGGTAAGCTGGAGGAATTAACCATCTTACACCGACTTCGATATACGTCGACAGAAAGGAAACTGGAAAGCCAAGAACAAAGCATAGGTGGAAGCATCGTCAAGATGAGCTTGACAGCTCATCATGCTGAGATCCCTGATCATGCTTGGATATGTCAAGAAAGCAACGATCTTGGGATTCACTACAAACCAAGGAATTGTTCCAGTTGTATATGGTGGAATGATGATTCAGCTATGGATCTACCGTGACGGAATCCATATTGTTCATCATGTAAGATCTTATGTTCTTCCAGATACTTAAGATTGGGGAATTAATGAATTTTTCCATTACCTTGCAAACAAATCTAGAAAGAAGGAGATATACAGTCTATAGAAAGTTAGACGGAGAACTTTTGATCCTTTTTGGGGGACAGGCTGCACACGTGCAGCTTTCCAACTCTCCGGAAAAATGGCCCGGGCCCGGTACAGAGATTCGAAAGAGGCGAGCTACATAAGTGCAAGCTCGTGGAGCACATTTTTTAAGACGATTGCCATATGCCATCCAGCCCAGACGATTTTTTAGTATTATAAGAAGAACGCTTGATCTGTTTGACTTTAAAAAATTATATATCTGACATTTTAAAAAATAAGTTAGAAATAACAAATATATATATATTATATAAAAATATATATATATATATATATAATATATATATATATATATATAAATATATAAATATATATATATTTATATATATATATATATATATATATATATATATATATATATATATATATATATATATATATATATATATATATATATATATATTATAAATATATATATATATATATATATATATATATATATGTGTGTGTGTGTGTGTGTTATATCGTCAATCTTTAAATTACTTTTTAAAACTTTTATTTTATTTAAAAATTTACAAACAATTAATATCATAATTAAATTAAAAATCAAACTAACATAATAACATCTATATGCAATTGAAAATGCTAAAACGAGTGCTAAAATACTTAAATAAAATGCTGAATCAGTAGTTTTAACCGTGAGACCTGTAAATAAGGCCATAAATCATTACGTCATCATTAAGGTGATAAATAAGATGACTGGTATACCCATCTCAGGTGCTAATGGTTTATCGTCCCAGAGTCAAGGGTTAACAACCTCCCCTTTTTATAAAAGTTGTTACTGCGGCAACTTTTAGAATTTAATTAAAATGAGTTCTATTTGTCCTCTACAGGCTCGGTTGAGATGAAGGCCTCTGCCTCGCCGCTTTGGCATCGCAGGTTCCTCAGCCTTTGAGTGTGGAGTAGTATCCCTGACTTATACTGAGATGATATATATATATATATAACTCGTCAGGTCAAGATTGGGCGCGGGACCGGTCCCAAGCCCGGAAAAAGAGGAGGGAGCAATACAGGTACACACACACATCATCACGCCTACACACACACACACACACATACATTCAAACACGAACGATGTGCCGGTGCGTGCGGTAAGGCAACGCTTGAAGGCTGAATGGTCATACGGATATATGTGATCGCGAGACCATCTCCGGGGAATGAGGCAGCACCCCCTGTATCGCATGCCTTATCCAGCCATGCGGGGCTCTGGCTGATGACCGGAATACCTCCCACACTGCAGGAACCGGGTATGGGCAGTGGTGCCAAACCATTAAACCAACCAGGCAAGGTCACAGGCAAGAAAGTTAGCCACGACCAGCTACAAAAGGCAACCCATAGGAGTGAGATCGACAACCTGAGCAGACGAACAGGTCATTAAGGCCAATCTGTCAGGAAGTTCTAGAGCTCGCGAGCCTGATCATATTGCGCGTCGCGCGAGGCTAAACGCGCCGTGATTAAAGGAAAACTTGGGACGCACACGCAAAACGGCATGGGTAAGGCAAGGACCGAGCGCCACTGACAGCCACAGCAGCCGAAGAACCCGGCAAAGGGATTGATCCGAGGACAGCAATTTTATGTGCTGGCAGTCCAAAACGAGTGAGATGGCCACAAACCGGTTACCATGACTAGTGACAGGCGCACGCGGCCGTGAAAAAGCAAGAAGAGAGGCGTTTGTTATCGTCAGCGAAGGCTACCCAGAAGACCAGTCGACGACCGAAAGATGGAGGAAGTCCAAGCCTCAATTTGAACGCTTACGACAACATCCCAGATGGCCAGTAGCTGAAAATAACCACAGGCCGGGATATCCCGAGGGTCACCGCATGATGGGGGCAGCGGATGGTTAACAAAGATTGTTAACACTGTGTCCAGAGTTGTGTTTGGCACTGACAGACAAGACTCGTCGGGCCAGTCACTGCAGACCAGTTTACATCCCGGATGAACGGGGGAAATGCAATGCCAGTTTGTTGAACCGTGCTGATGATTGGTGTGCGTAATAAAGGCCTAACACAAACTCAGGTGTCCTGGACAGTCCAAAGGACAAGAGCAACTGACCTTCACGATGTGGACAAACAGCCCCGAAGGTCTGGAAAACTTGAACATGCGCCCACATTTCGGATTCGGAAAGCTCGGGAAACGGAAAAGTTGAGGATGCGTAAGTTCCACTGAATGTTATTGACCCTGAGGCCAGAAGATCAAAAGGCCATTGGCTCATACGCCAAGCACCGCTGAGGAACCTGAGCAGCACATTGGAAGGTCAGCCTGAGAAGGACTGGAGGAGAGGGAAGGGGAGAGGTCGATAATACTATCTTTCTTTTTGCCCTAAAGCCAGACTGTGTCCACGGAAAAATATATACAGTTCTATCAGCAAAATGGACACTGTCACTGGGAGGAGGCCCTCCTGTTGAGAGCCTGATCCCAGCTCCCTTCTAGTTGCTACAATGGATACCATAAAGGTGATCCAAGTGAACCTTCACCATGCTAAGGCTGCCTCAAGCCGTGCTGGGTAGAAGGTTCCCAAGAAGAAGGCCTGGATAATGCCCTTTACATGGTGGGAACCATGGTTAAACAACGGAGCCAGAGGACTCAATCCATCTGGAGTGTAGCGCCCATTATACTCCATTAACAAAACCTGTTTGTATCCTTTATACTAGTAATAACATCAGCTGTACACTAATCTCGAGCCCAGTTTTTCTTCCAGGGACTTTGTTACAGTACAGGCAACCGCAACAACAAGCAGAGAAGTGGACTAAGACCAGTAGTTCAAGCAAGGCCCATTTCCCCGAGAAGAAAGACCCGGTCCACCATCCCTAATGGAGTTATTACTTCATAGGCCACATCAGGAGGAAGAAGACAAATAAGCAATAGTTAGAGGTGACGTCAACGCCCACAATGACATCTGGGAGCACTACTACAAACAGTAGAGGAGTCCTTGCATAAATATTATAAAGTAAGGGTTGAATATTAGCTAACAGGAGAAGAACCCACCTTTTAGAAATATTATCAACCAGTAGTGAGGTCCTTGACCTTTGTAGCCACGATGTCAGTGATACCATCATTAAACTGGCATGTCTCTCGACGAACGATCGGCATCGTGTTCAGATCATCGCCACATCAGATTTGATGAATACTTCGACTAATCCGGTCAAGAAATTCCGCAAACTTTCATATAATAATTTGGCAAGGCTACGAGGCAACACTAGAGGAGTCACTAAGGGGGCACGCAAATAATCTTCTGCAAACAAGTGGTCCGATCTGGCGCGGCGCAGACCAAAATCAGGCGCCTGGCGCAATAAAACGGCCTATAAAAAGAAACTGTCCAGAACAAACAAGACAACAAAGAAATAAAAACAGGTTCAGGAATAGTCATCGCAGAGGGAGCCCAGGATCCAGAGGTGAGAAGGCGAATAAGGCCAAAACCAACCAAGATTGGCACGCACAAACGCACCCACAGTACAACAGCAGATCGCAGCAGCAGTGAATTTGTGGGAACATTCTTGGGAATAAACATGAGGAGTCCCCGGAATGCGCCAGGATCCAAAGGTGATCCCGGTAGAGAGAGGTCGCGAGTGCTCCCGGCCCCTAAAACATCTGGACGGCTCTTCACAAGCAGCACACTAACAAGGAAACCCTGGGCTATTACCAAATGGACCATCAGGATCACCCATAACCAAGATCAACCCTTATTGCTGAAAACAGCTTCCCAAATCCCAGAAGACCCCTAAAGGCAAGATCAGGATATGGCAAGAAAGCAACATGGTGGCGAAAGGTAATCAACAGTTTAAGAAGTGTCTGCCCATACAAGTCGCCAGGCCCGTGATGAAAAATCTACCGCACTACCCAAAAGAAGCACATATTGCCGCATCTCTGCAAAATTTTGCAGAGCATGTATTGCCCAAAGGCTACATCCAAATATGGCAAAGGCTACAGTAGTCTGCCCTGCCAAAGATAGGCAGAATGCGGACCAAACGCCTAAGCCATATAGACCTATAAGTCTATCTCGTTCCTGCCAAAACATTTGGAAAATTGTGGAGACATGATAAGGGATAACATACTATTCCCATATGCACTTTCTTAAGTGACCGCCAGGGTCATCAATCAGAAAGTCTGCGGACCTGGCTCGGATCGATCTCGAACAGACTCCGACGGTGTCAATCGATGTACAAACAGATAGCGCTCAGCACACTTTAGACGATAGAGGGAGCGTTCAACAAAGTTCCAACAGGACGGTTTAGCTCTTGAACGAAGGTCACTCTACAACATGTTTCACGATGAGCCAATATAAGAAACAGGTCATTAGATCCACACAGAAGATAATGACCAGAACAGGTGGTAGAGGCCGTCTCACAAGGCAGTATGCTCTATCACGCCATATCACAGATCCAGCCCACGACCTTCGGCAAATGTCAAAGATGGTTTCACTGCCCGCTGGCTACGCAGACGACATAGGCCATCGTAGTTAGAGGTAAGCATCAGGATTTGAGCCATATACACTTAAAATCATGAAAATTGGAACATCAGGACGAAATGGTGAGAAGAAGGCCCGTCGGTTAATCCGGGACAAAGTTGATCGTTATTGTCTTCACAAAAGAAAGAGCTACTCAAGGGGCACCAGATGTCCAAAGCTCACGATGGAAATCCTTCAAAAGAGGTTGGAGTGATACGCTTTCCAGAGTCACTTTTGAATTCAAAAGATGAACTGGGACCACCTCAACAAACTTGTTCAGAAGGCGTAAAATCACCTTCGGAGACATCAGCAGACTTTGTGAAAGGCTGTGACTCAACCAAAGCGCGATGAACATGACAGGCGTACTGGGTAATAAGATCATGATATTAACTCTATGGCTCCAGCCGGTCGGGGCGCGGGTCCGCACCGTGTTGGCCCAGACAACTTCAAAGCGGTAGCGCCGTATGCGCATGGCATCACGGGAGTTATGAGAATAAATCCGCGCCCTTGTGGAAGCGTTGGGTTAATTATGAAACAATCGAATGACCCAAGATGGGAGAAATGAGATAATTCAGCGAGGTCAGTTCATTGTTTGAGATGGCCCGCACAGGATAAATCCCCGTTTCATCTTCACGACATCTCGTACCGGTCATACCAGAGAGGATCAGGCGGGAGTCTTCCAATCGCAGCGATCATATCGATGTACAAGACATGGCTCCCAAGACCAGAACAAGCGGCAGGTATGTTAAATTCCGCGAAGATGTCGGTTGTTGCAATCTTAAGTCTCGGTCAGCACGCCACGGTTTTTTCCAAGCGAAATCGCAGCAATAGGGCATTGTTGCCGTGGAGACAAAGAAAAAGTAGTGAAAGAAAAAATATCGTTGCCATCGATGTCAGCTTCGGGCGGCTCCAGCGCCATCATCGTCCCCAAAAAGTTAATCCAGTCGGGACTGTAGCGCTGTCCGGAAAAGGTCGACTTGGCAACAGAACTTACGGTAGCCTGGGTAATGCGCCGGCGAGGCCATCCAGGCAACGAGGCCGACGACTCCAGCTGCACGCCAGTGATCAGCCCGAAACATAGTCCGTTTATCTTGCGGTCCGGCAGGCCTTCTTCAGGCCATCCATTGTGATGAGAGACAGACAGTCGCCAGGGTACAAACACCTGCAGCACAACGACAGCAAAGCAGTTCATTACAAAACAGGACATTGTAAACTCATCAAGCACCTGAAAGAATAAACCTGGCAGAGGATAGCCTTATGAAACGCTGAGGCTGTTGTTAGCCTTTATATGTGTGGTGCCACGCAGCGCCACACTATAGTCAGGCACCGACTGGGGTTGGAGGCAAGTCAAAACCGCAGAAACAGTGGAGTGGCCAGTGTCAGCACTCTGAGCTCAATAAGAAGACGTATTGGGATAAGGTATCTTAAAGAATGATAGTGAGAAAACACTAATAAATCTGGTAAGGTTGTAAAGGGTGATAACATTTCGTCATTATTCCCGCTCAAATATCTAATCTAATCTAATATATATATGATAGATATAAGACTACATATATATATATATATGCGCCTTTTTTTTTTTTCAAAAAATTTTGTTCCGATTATTCTAATTAAGTTGATTAAGTATGGTAAATTTCGTATAATTAAACAACACTTTTGATTACTTTGTACTGGTTTAAGAATATTTTTTATTTTATTCATGATTTTAAATATCTGACAAAAAAAATTTGTACTAATCTAAAGATAATTTATGTTATTAATATATATAGATAAATACCTTAATATTTGTGGTTATATTATTAAAATAATAACAATAATTACATGATAAGACATATTTGAGAAACCAAAATGATTTATTTTATTGTGTTGTCCTTTTACTTTTGATTTGATGAAAAAAGGGAACAACAATAAAATAAAAAATTGTTTAGTTTTAAAAATGTACGGTCTTATCGTTATAAACAATAGGATGAATTGTTATCAAAATTTTTAAAAATATAATGAAATAATTAGACGCATAATTTTTGCTAAAACTTTATAAATTGTCCATACCTTTATATTATTATTATTTTAAGTTAAATGCCTGATAAGATATATTTTTTTTGTAGATGATATTTTAAAATCATGAAAATAATAAAAAGTCTTTAAAAAAGTTCTCCGTGGAGAAAAGAAATCAGAAAGAAAATATTGTTGTTTGAATTATACAGAAAACCCTGAGACCAGAAACAACGCTTAATTATATATATATATATATATATATATATATATATATATATATATTATTAAGTTATTTATATATATATATTATATATATATATATATATATATATATATATATATATATATATATATATATATATATATATATTCCGAAGTCGCCCGGGAAGTAGATGCTAACTTCCTTACCTTTAAATGGAACACCCTCCTGCTATATTATTGCATTTTTGATTTCTGAGAAAATTCTAGATATTTTGTGTATATGCCATACCTTAAGTCATAACAACCGTTTCGACATATCTTAAATTTTATGTCAAAAACATTTTTATATAATCCAAAACAAGGATAAAATTTTTCCTATACGGCATACCTGTCACGGTAGTTAGTTTTTATTTTTCACGTTTGCTTAATAATTTCCAGTTATTTACCCTAATGCAGGTTTGTTTTCGCCATTTTTTTTTGCAGTTTATTTTTAAGCAAGCGCTCCAAATTTGATTGTAATTGTTGTCATTTATATTTTAATATCGTATTTGGTATTCTACCATGTTTTACGTTGTTTTTAACTCCTCGTAGTATTCATACTTTGCAAACCAACATTGTTATTGGCAGCGTGGGTAGGCAACTCCAAATGCGTAAACGACGTTCCGATTCAGAGGTATGAGAAAATTCCTTGCGGAATACATGTGCGCGCGCACACTGGTGCTTTTTGAGAAGACAAAAAGTGTGGCCCAATGGTCACTATTATCACTTGCACGTTCTTCTTCAAGCCGAGAACTAGAAACTTATATGCTCTCCGGCATTCAAGCCATTCTTTGTATGATAATGAGTTTGCAAATTTCCAAAAATCTTTCCGATTTAAGTTACCTTTGGTTTTGTGTGGATTTTGTACGGTTTGCGTGCCTTTTTGCATGTTTCGGGAAAGAAATCTGCATTGCAGGACTTGGGTAGTACTGATCCGCAGGACGATAAGTTAAAGTTGAAAAACATGCCTAACATCTTGGTAAGTTCTTCTGTGATTTTAACTGAGTATTTCGTATAACAGCCGGTACATTAATAGATTATTTGGGTTTCAAGACGCGCTGGTGGTTCAGGGGATTTCTTTTGTTATTTTTTTATATACATGTCATGCGTTGGGCAAGTCGAATTTCTCGGCAGGGAATTAATTATTAATTCCCTTTATTACACCAATTTAATAGGTTTGTTGTAATAATTTATTGCGAAAACGCGTTTTATTGAATTATTCTTTGTTGTTTTTCGATGAAATATGCCAATTGGCTACGCTAATTAGCGTTAAAGTTTTAATGGGTAAATCGCCGTTAGAGGGCGCTTTATGGCGTATCCCTTTTGTTTCTTTTATATTAATTATAATTTCTTGGTTAAATTACCTTCTTTGGTAATAAATTTTAATTACTAAGTTTTCTTGTCATAATTTTCTTTGGAGACTTTTATTCAGGCGTATGTTATCTAGTGACTGTTCATAATCCATTATTATTTAAATTGTCAATTTAGTAGTTTGAGAGGCTTTTGTTATACTCTTAACAAAAATACATATTTATTTTTTTACCTTATTTAATTATCATTTATCAATGATATTAAGTTATTTTCATTTTGTTGGTATCTTTCTAATTTTTTACAACATAGAGTGTTTTTTTAGACAAAAAAGAAACAGCAATATATCGTGATTGAATCATTTAAATTATCATATTCAAAACCACTTATTATTTGTTGCCATGTAAATAAAAGATCACAATATAATTTATTTTACCTACGACTAAATACAACTATATGGATATAATGTAATAAGAAACACTTTACGCTTACAACTAGTTGGCTTTTATCGTTAATTAACTTTTTGGTATTATAGGAATATGGTTCTTTTTTGCCATGTTAAATGTAGTATATGGTTTCTTTTTTTTTGTAAATCAGTTATCAACAAATTTATTTTGGTATTGTCTCTACTTGTTGATTTTTTACGATTAATTAAAGTTGCTTACTTAATAAGCAATTGTTTTTCGTTTGATCGTTGTCCGAACCGTCACCAGATTTTAAAGTTTCTTTTTATTGAACTTTTTAATAGAAACATACAGTATGGATTTGTTTTCTTGATTTTTTTTTTAAAAGTCTGTTAATTATCTACGTTTTAATGGGTTTTAATAAGATTAAATTTAGAAACTTCTAGATAAATGGCCTTCTTCTTCCATTACGGGCCATTAATTTACCTTTGAAACAGTTTTCGTTTTGGTTTGGATAAACAATTTGGTAGAGTTCGGGACGTGGTCAGAGATAAAGACCATTTAACTATCAATGTGTTTGTGTCTGTAGTTTAACACCAATGTTTCATTGAAGTAGTGTTTGAGACTCACGCCATCAATGAATCGACGTAAAACAGTAATATTATGATTAATCAACTAACAATTTTTTATTATAACTTTAATTTAACTTAGACTCTACCGGTTAATGCATCATATTTGTTTAAATTATTTGCGGCTCTTCTCTTATTTTTATAGTAATATATGATTTTTTATTTTGTAAATCTTATATCCTTATTGGTTTTCAAATGGCAATCTTTCTGTCATTAGTTGTTGTTAATTAAATGTTGCATTTATATATATTTTTATATTTTATATATTTTCGAAATTCGTAGACTTATATAATGATTTATTCTTATCATCAGTAATGAAAATTAATAGCTATAAGCGCATTCACCATTTCATTTTTATTATATATACATATATATATATATATATATATATATATAAATATATATAATATATATATATATATATATATATATAATATATATATATATATATATATATATATATATATAATATATATATATATATATATATATATATATATATATATACCTTTATAAACTTAAATTAGAGGAATTAAAATTTTTGTAATTTTTGCATAATTCTAGCGCATTCACCATTTTATTTTTATTATTATTTTTGTGCAAACTTTAAATTATAATTGGGTGGCCAAAATTATATTATCTAATGTTTTAAATATACTTTATTTGGTTCACCTAGTGTCTCCTTATCAAAAAGTGATTATTATTAGTAAAGTTTCTTTCTTATTTTAAGTTTGAAGAATGCACGTTGAACGAGGAGTCCACTAATCTTGAAGGTCTATTTACACCAAAGTGATAAGCCTTGTTTAACTCCTCCTACTTCATAAATGAGTTAGGCATTTTGCATCGCCTTCTGCCAATTAACATCCAGTTTAATGTTCTTGTTATTTATTTGATATTATTCTTATCAAAAATAATAATAACAATTTCTTTTAAAGGCCGCCAATCATTGAAGAAAGCTGGAAAAGTGTTTTTAGGCAAAAACACTTTGGCAATAGTTAATGCGTGATTGGCGCTCCAACGCGTAGGCGCTGCAAAATTGGCCCCCGCCACATATGACCGTACACAGTTAAGCGAAAACCTGTAAACCCAAATTGCGAATTATACAGGATCAAAATAATGTATGGCATTCTGGTATAAAAATAAATAAGATCTGAAACCGTAGTAATCCATCAAACAGGTAATGTGAGTTCTCACGTCGAATGTTTCCACGCTTATGATACCAAATTTTATATCGAATACTGTATATGGTCAATAATATCTCTTTATCTTTAACTTTTTTATGTTTGCTATTATCTTTATTGTCTATATTTTTTTTGGTTTATTTTTTTATTGCTGCCCTGCAAGAGATGGGCACCCATGGTCGCGGGGCATCCCAGCTTGGAGCGAAACATGATGGGAGTCTCCTGATACCGTTAAGTTGAGAATAATCCTGCACTGGGACCGGTGTTCGGTAAAGTCCATACAAATTGTTGGGAGTAGTGTTAGCCTTCAGCCACACTACTCGATTTTTATTTTTTTAATTGCCTTAATTTTGTTTTGCTTTATTGCTTTGAATTTCAATATTTTTTTGACGTGAACCTTCAATTTGCCAATTATTTGCATCGCAGATATTTAGTTTCTGCAAATAATGGATTTTCGCGAGCGTATTTTCTATATGGTTACCTTTTGATTGTTTTCTTTTTTTCTTAACGATAGAGGCTGCGTGGTGTTGGTGCCACAGGTGGTGCTGCAGCGCCGCCTTCCGGAGAATTTTTGATCTCTGGAAGAGCTAGACTGAAACAAACAGAAGGGTCAGCGTTGTGTGTGGAATGGTGTAGTGACCCTAATGATAAACTCTACATTAGCCGGGCCACTACGCGTTCTGGCTCGCCATGTCTCCTGGCTCGATGCGATAGATGCTGTAGTAGTGTCACCATTCAGAACACCCTATAAATTTGTTTATTATTTCTCGCAAAAATTAAAGGGACTTATTGGTGGTGCGCCATATTCTCTTTGCCCCCTCTGCACGGTGGAGCGTTGGGGATTCCTTATTTACCTTATCTTTATCTTACCTTTCTTTTAGTTTTCCACCAGTTATTATTTCATATGGTGTTTGGCGGCTTTTGGGTGTGTATTTATAAGAAGTTGGGCGTCGCGTATGCCGTAAGGAAACGAGGTCCGCTTCGTGCCGCATTGGTTATACATCGCAACCTTAACAGAAATCTTTTTTTCGACCAGCTAATTTTGCCGCAATATTTGGCATGATTTCCACCACATCAATCCTCGTGGCTGCACCATCGCTCGTCCCAGACCTGCGGTGTCGTCACTGAAATAATGTCTGAAAATCATTTTTTTTTAGTTAATTATCTTTTCTTACTTACCATTCGGTTTATTTACCTTTAATACGTTTTCCTTTAATTTGATATTTATAGCTTACTGCCTTCAAGGCGTACTTGGTCACAACTAGATTTACCTGAATTTGCTTTCCAATTGAGCTTCGATTTGTTCGATTGTTGCCTTTAGTTAGGACGCCTTTGCATTTTATTCTACCTTTATTTCAATATTACCTACTTTGTCTCTTCATGCCCTTATCTTATTAATTAGACGCTTCTTTATTCAGTATCCGTGTGAGATTCATGTAATGAAACTTCTTCCTTTGAGCGAATTTTATTGAATTTTAATTTATCTCGGTTACCTCCTTTATCTCTATATTCCGCTTAGTTTAGTCACCTGCCTCTGAATTGTCATCTCCTGGTCAGTTTAGCTGATTAGCTCGCTCTTTATGTTCCTAGTTCTATCACATTATCACTTCTAAGATCATATCTGTCGTAAAACTTCTTCCTGGAAGTTTTCCTCCTTCCAGCGAGAGGAGTTGTCACGGTTAGTTTATTTTTATTTCCACGTTTGTTTTTAATTAGTAGTTTTAGTTTGTTTACCTTGTCGGTCTTGTTTCATTTTTTTTTTGCAGTTTATTTTTGGCAAATCTAAATTCCTGATTGTATCGCTGGGTTACTCTGTTTTTCTATCGTATTCGGCATTCTACCTTATGCTTTACGTTGCTTTTACCCTCGTATGATATGTACTAAAAAATTAACATCGTTATTTCGGCATGTGGAAGAATTTAAAATGCAACACGTTCCATGACTAGAGGTGAGAAAATTCCTAGAATTAGCAAGCATATGCGCACACTAAGTGTTTTGAGTATTAATGGGGCAATAACGGCCATATTTATCAATCTGTACGTCTTTCAAGCCGATAGAACTAGGAAAATTCGTTTCGGCATCTCGCTTCTATCTTGCAGGATTGGTGCTGCAAATTCTCCAAAAATCTTTCCCGATTTAGTTAATTTCGGCTGCCAGTGATTTTGTTGGTTTGCGTGCCTTTTTGGCTGTTTCGGGAAAGAAATCGCAGAACAGAGACTGCAGTTCGACGCCGCAGGGATCACGCAGTTAGTGGAAAATACCCCTTAACATCTTGGGCAAGTTCTTCTGTGACTTTTTCGACCTATAGCTTTCCGTATAAACGGTACATTAATAGATTTATTTCGGTTTCCGGCGACAAACGCTTGGTTAGTTTGTGGATTTTCAATATTTTTATATATTACGTCAGCGTGCTAGCAAGTCGAATTTAGTGTATAAATTAATTATTAATTACCTAATACTCCAATTTAAGGGGTCGTTTGCAAATAATTTATTATGAAAAATCGCAGTTTTATTGAATTATTTGTCGTTTTTTTTGGTTTGTTACTACACTGGCTACGCCACTGATATGTTGAGTTTAAGAATAAACCGCTGTTAAAGTATGGTGTATAGATCATTTGGTTTCTTTTAGTATTAATTAATTTTCAGTTAAATTACCTTCTTGGCACTAAATTTTAATTACTAAGTTTTCTTGTCATAATTTTTCTTTTTGAGACTTTTATTCAGGTATAAGTATCTGCGACTGTTCGAGACCCATTTATTATTTAAATTGTCAATTTAGTAGTGTTTGAGAGGCTTTTGTTATACTAACAAAAAAGGTAATATTTATTTTTATATATCTTATTTAATATCATTTATCAATGATATTGTTATTTTTATTTTGTTGGTACTTCTTGACTCTATTAACATAGAGTGTTTTTTTTGACAAAAAAGTAAACAAGCAAATATATCGTGATTGAACTATTTAGAATTATTCACTAAAACCTACTATTATTTGCTCGTCTGGCAAAATGCATGATCAATGCTAAATATGTTTAGGTTTTTACCTACGATTATCTTCACTGGGCCATTAATTTATTTGGGAAACAGTTTTCGTTTTTTTTGAGAAAAAATTTGGCGGGAAGTTCTTGGGACGGGTAAAGAGATATGACCATTTAACTGGTCAATGTGTTGTCTGAGTTTTGACACCATCGCTCTTCACGGGTCGCACCACGCTATCACTGGAATCAAAAAACAGGCAACATTATATTAACTAATTAACAATTTTTAATTAAACCTTTCAATTTAAATTTGGACTCCCAAAATTTTTACCATATTTTTTTTTAAATTTATTTTTTTTTTTTTATTTTTTTTTTTTTTTTTTTTTGGTAAATCTTATATCCTTATTTTTTCAAAGGGACCTTTTTAAATTATTGTAAATTAAAAAAATAATATTTTTTTTTTTTTATTTTTTTTTTAAAATTGTAGACTTATTTTTTAATATTTATTTTTTTCATCAAAAAAAATTTAAAGTTATTAAGCGATTACCATTTCATTTTTATTATATATTTAAATATTTTTGAAATTTTAAATTAAAAATTTTAAATTTTGTTTTCAAACCTAGGCTTTCACCATTTATTTTATAAATTTTTTTTGTAAATTTTAATTTTTAAAAAAAAATTTTTTAAAATAAATTATATTAACTAGTTGTTTTAAAATAGTGTTTTTTTTTCCCCTAGTGTCTCCTTTTTCTAATGTTAATATTGTTTGTAAAGTTTTTTGTCTTTAGGGGGGTAAAATTTAACAGAGTTCCCCTTAAAATTTGGAAGGTCTCTGTAGGCCGGGACCAAAAGCAGTGGCGCCCATTTAACCCCCCCCACTTCCGGAAAGAGTTAGGGGATTTTTTCAGCCTTCTGCTACTCACCCCTTTACTGTCCCTTTGCTATTTTTTGAAAATTTTAAAAAAAAAAAATAATAAAATTTAATTTTTTGGGCCCCCAAGGCCAAAAAAAGGGAAAAAGTTTTTTGGCCCAAAAAAAACTGGGCTAAAACAATCGTGACAAAGGGTACGCTGAATGATATAGGTTTTTTGTGGGATTTCTTTTAACTTTATTTCTTTAGTCCACAGTAGGCTATGAAAAAAAGCTGATATTCTAGAAACAAAGCTATATTGACATTGTAGCTGAAAAGCCCTTTAAAACATTTTTTAAAAAAAAAAAAATAGAAAAAATAGTTTGCCCAAGAAAAAAAATTTAAAAAACCTTTTTTAAAAATTTTTTGTAAAAAATAAAATATTAAGATTTATGAAAAAAGTAAAGGAAATGTTCGAAAGCCTTTCTTGTTGTCCTTCCGTTGTTCCTTTGTTTGTTGTTAAGGCATTTATGATATGTAAGGGTTATTTCTGCAGAAGCCTCGCAAATTCTTTGATCAAGTTGTTGTCGGGTTAAGATGGCTTTTTTATTAATTTTATTTTCCAACAGTCCCTAAAGAAAAAAATCTGGAGGTGTTATATTCAAAGATCGACCTTTCGTTTCTATCCCACGTTTTCTAAAGTGCGTTTTTAAGTACTCTCTTATTTGAAGAACGTTATGAGTGGGGGTGCCATCTTGTTAAAAAAACCCCAAAATTTTTTTTTTGGGGAAAAATTTTAAAAAAAAATTTTGGGAAAATTTAAAAAAATTTTTTTTCCCTTTTTTAAAAAAAAAAAAATTTAACCTTTTTTTTGGGTTTTAAAAAAAATTTTTTAAAAACAAAAAAAAATTTTTTTTTTTTTTAAAAAATTTTTAAAAAATTTCCTTTTTTTTTTAAAAACCCCCAAAAAAAGGGGAATTTTGGGAAAAAAATTTTTTTTTAAAAAAACCCCCAAAATTTTTTAAAAAAAATTTTTTAAAAATTAAAAAAAAAAAAAAAAAAAAAAAAAAAAAAAAAAAAAAAAAAAAAAAAAAAAAATTTTTTTTTTTTTTTTTTTTTTTTTTTTTTTTTTTTTTTTTTTTTTTTTTTTAAAATTAAATTTTTTTTTTTTTTTTTTGGGGAAAAAATTTTAAATTTTTTTTTATTTTTTTTTTTAAAAAAGAGCACATGAGCCTATATTACTTTTTAAAAGCACTATTAATTTACGGAGATACCCATACAAGTGTCAAAATTTTTTGGGGAAAAAAACTTTAAAAAAGTTTTACTGTTTTATACATTTTTTAAAAATTTTTTTCCTTTTAAAAAATGAAAAACACCGCAGGGTGCTGCCCAAAAAAGTTTTTTTTTTTTTATTTTTTAATTTTAAATCCCAAAAATTTTTTACATTTTTATAAAAAATTTACCAAAAAAGTTGTTAAAGACTAAATTTCCAATTAAAATGTGACATATTTAGCGAAAAAAATTTTTTTTTAAAAAAAATATAAAATTTTTCCCTTTTTTTTTTTTTTTTTAGTTTTTTAAAGGGGTATGGAAAAAAAAAAAAAGGGGCCCCCTTTTTGGGGGTACAAAACAAAAGTTTTGAGAATTTTTTAAATTTTTTAAACCACAAAAATTTTTTTTTTTAAAAACGGACCTGGTTTTTTATTTTTAAATTTTTTTTAACCCCCTTTTATCCCAATTACAAAAATGTATTAAAAATTAAATTTTTTTTTAAAAAATATGGAACGCCCCCAAAAGAAATTTTTTTTGGGTTTCCCCTTTTTTTAAATTAAAATTTCCCCCTTTTTTAAAATATATTTTTATTTTACAGAAAAATATTTAGTGTTATACATCGTTTTAATTGGGATTATAACTGCTTCAAAAAAATGCAATAAACAATTGAGTGCCGTATTTAAAAAAATAAAGTTGATGATGGTTTAACGAAAACGAAACGTCGCACGGAAAATCTCTCAACGCTGTTTTGTGGAGCTTAAAAAGTGGCCATGTGAAAGTGTCTTTTGTTTTTCCATATCTCCGCAAATACTCGGAATTTTAAAACTTTTTAATAGGCATGTTGTTAGGCACCTAAATGTGCAACTTTGCCTTAAGTTAACCGACCTTGTATCTCTTACGGTTTACGAGATCCCCATGCATACACTCGAATTTGTAACACCCTTTAAAAATA
>JAHBCN010017828.1:0-17722 GCA_019359885.1 Listronotus oregonensis
TATATTCATATCACTTTTTTTAGAATAAATACAAGATATTGTTTATCTTTAGGGCAACCTACAGAGTCTTGTATAAAGCCTAAATATTTCTTAAAAGTGTCTAAATACTTCTTTATCAATCGAAAATTACCTATTACAGGAGGTGCACAAAAATAAAACTTAAATTAAAATATTAAGTCAATTTATAGCTAATTTATGATATTTTACCAAGATAATTTGAATTATAATGTCATTTGTGTTTTACGATTAATAACACAGGTCCACAAAAAGAATAAGTGTTGGTTGGGTGTCGGGCTAAGGTTTTCTGGCGTATTTTTTTCGCTGAACACGAATCCGAAATCAAAATTGGGGGTCAAACAGCAAAAAATCAAAAAAACCCAAAAAAAAACCCAAATACGGTACATTTATCGGCAGAAAAGTTGCTACCACGGAATGTCTGGACTACGACTAAAAATTTCATAAAACAAAAAATGGAGCTTTCTAAATTATCTATATAAAAGGTTTTACAAAATTTTTATAAAATAAATAATAAAGAAGATATAAACGAAAATGTTAATTTTGACAAAAAATTATCGTCCAAGATAGGAAAAAGATATTTTCTTTATTTATGTAATTTTTTTTTTTTTTTATTATAAATCTTTTTATTTCATTTATTAAAATCCCAAATTAGGTATTTAAAAAAATTTTGCAAATAAAATCAAAAAAAATTATTGTAAATTTTTTTCCAGGGTATAGGTACCTTAAAAAACCCCCTGAAAATTCAGTTTTTAATTATAATTTGAAAAATATTCGATTAAGCCAAAAATATTATATTACTTAAATTACAGGTCTTATAATAATACATAGTTTATGTTATATAAAGTTTTGTGTATCTGATTTTATTATAGAAAAATTTTAAAAAAAAAAAAATAAATAAAATGTATAATGAAACAATATGTATTCTAATTTCTAATAAAATTATTCTTCTTAAAGTATGTTCAGCAAAACATAAGCTAGGTTTTATAATTTTCAAATACTCATAAAGTGCATATGCCTGTACTTTAACACCCTGTATTTCGCAAACAAAGGCCTTGCGGACCAATGTTTGTATAGACTTTTATGTTCATTTTTGGACCCTGACTACGTGCCTAAAGTATTGACATTTCCTCAGAATCACCCTGTATAATTAACACGCTATTAAAATATCAGCGTAAAACAAACACTTTTTATTAAGAAATACAACTTTGAGGTGGTTTGTTTTAAAATTAACCCCCTTTAAAGTGATTGTCTTTTTCTTTTTTTATTCAAAACTAACTTATCTATTAAATGGTCTTTGTTGTCTTTTAAATGAATCACTTTTTTTGGCAAACATTTTTCCACACCTTTCGTGTATGCGCAGTACGTGGTGTACCTAGGTAGGTCAAACAATCAGTCGATTACTTACTCATCTACCCCTATCTACACAACTATGTGGAATTTCTACCTAAATAAAAAATTTTATAAAACATTTGTCATGCTCTTGGACTAATACAAAAGATTCATAGATGTACGTCTAGGAAATATGTGTAGTAACTTTTTTTAAACTGTGTATGTTATTGTGTTAAAGTACAGACCAAGAAATATAAGGGGGTGCATGCTTTAAGATACGTTAACTTTGCTGTGAAAATGAAAAAAAGATGAATGTAAGCTGTTCGTTTTTCTACTTTAGATGTAAATATTGCATTATCATTAAATTGATGCAGCTGCAGCACGCATACAATAAATTCAAGATAAAAGCTCCCCGGGACATCGTTTTCCCAAATAGTCCTTTAAATATTTAGTCGTGAACATATGGGGCCGACTAAATAAATAGCATTCTCTAAAGGGGGGAAATTTCGACAAGCAGAAAAGGGAAAGTTCACCGTCTTAAAAATATTCAAAAAATCCTTAAGCTTAATATTATCCCTCAAAGTAAAATATGTAGATAATTTAGTTTTATAAGACAAAATTATTTAAAATTTAAATTTTACAACCTGGCTGCATCAAAAATATTTTGTTACACACTGAAAAAAAATTATTTGAATGAAAAAAAAAGGAATTTATTCAAACAAATATTTATTTAGCATGGGCCAAACAAATATTGGGTTTTAATAAATTTACCAATTTATTTAAAACAAAGAAATAAGTATTTATTTTGATAACTAAGCGTTTTGACGTTTTCAAGCGGGGGTTGATCGAAGAAACCGAAATTTTATGAGCATTATTTTAAGCATGTCTAGGCAATATCTAAAAAAACCTTTTAAAAATTTTATTTACACGAAGGGTTTTTTGGGGCGTACGCTCCAGACTCACACTCCCGGCGCGCAGCCCAGGAGCTCTTTTTCTTTACCAAACTCCGACCTCACGCTCCTGGCGCGATACTCCGGGGAACGCTTCGGAGCACCGCGCCAAAGGGGCGTACGTTCCGGTCTATTCCGTGGCAATGAAACGGGGAAAACACCCCCACGGCAGCCGAGGATGCGCACCTTAAGGCGACTGAGTTCTTAAATCTAACCATAAAAATTATTTTATTAATTAAGCTTACTTATATTTTATTTATATCATAAACAAAAATATTGGGGAAACTAAAAAATTTTAAAAAACGATTAAAAGATAAAAATCGAACCCCCGTTAGACTATTGGTCCCGTCTGGGTGACATTACTTATAATCGATTGAAAACTACGGTCAAAGGTCGGGGAAAAGCTGGACTTGACGAGACCACTTGTCCCTTGTGTATTTTGGGGCGCGATTACAAAAATGGGGGTTAGAACTTGCGGCAATGGCCCGACCCCCCAAGTAGGGGTAGGTTTTGGAAAAAATTGACAATTCGCAAACTAAGCCATCTTATATGTTTTTGGGTCGCTGATATCGAAAATCGGGGTGTTGTGACTGGAAAATTTGTGTTACACCCACATGGGGAAAAAACCCCCCCCCCAAGGGGGGGGTTTTTGGGAAAAAAAATTTTACGCTTCGAAAAAAAGTCATCTTATATGTTTTTGGGTAGCTGATTTTGAAAATCGGGGTGTCGAGACTAAAATTTGCTCTACGCGTATATTCCAGTGTCAGTATTGGCGTTTAAATAGATTGAATCCAACTGACGGGTTGAAAATCAGTCAACAATAAACTCGTCCAATTTTTACTTTAAAACCTTTATTACCTGATAAATTTATAAAAAGTTTACATGTAGTTGAAAAAAGGGGTATACGAAGAGATGTTCTTGCAAAAAAATGGGGTTGCGTTGCACCCAATTCTGCAAAGGATGTAAAAAGGGAGAGACTGCGAGAATAGCGAAAAAAAAAACGACTATCCAAGACTTTTATGAAACGAAGACCTTGAAGAGGAAATGAAGTTAGAGCTTGAGCCAGAAAAATTGATTCGGGGAAAAAAAAAAAACAATGGGATACAAGTGATTTTTTTTATTCCCCCAAAAAATTCCGAAGTTGATTGGGACGAAACAACAACAGAATTTGACGACGATGAAGAAATTACTTTTGCATGCAAAATACCAAGACTAGATTTGAATCCAACTAAATGCTATTTTTAAAAAGTTTTATTCGTGTCATATTTCATATATATTGGCAAAATATATTCCATTTTTATATTTTTAATTTTTATATTTTTCATTTTTCAATAAAACCCACCTCTTGGGAGGGGTGTTTTTTGCATGGGGGGGTGTAACACAAGTTTTCGAAATCAGCGACCCAAAAAACATATAAAATGGCTCGGTTGCGAAACGTCAATTTTTTTCAAAACTCACCCCTTGGGAGGGTGTTTCTCGCATGTGGGGGGTGTAACACAAATTTGCAGTCTCGACACCCCGATATTCGAAATCAGCGACCCAAAAATATATAAGATGGCTTAGTTTGCGAAATGTCAATTTTTTCCCAAACCAATCCCTATTTAGGGGCGTTTTTTGCAATTTTAGGGGTGTTCCGACCATTGCTGGAGGTTCTAACCCCATTTTCGTAATCAGCGCCCCAAAATACATAAGGGACAAGTGGTCTCGTCAAGCCCAGCGTTTCCCGACCTTTTACCGTAGTTTTTTTCAATGGACTATTAGGCATTATTGGGAATAGTTCGTGTATAACATTTATGGTGGCACTACCGCTTTATCTAAAAGGTACCTTGAAGCACAATATGTATGTTTCAGTTCTCGGACAGCGCTGACGCAAAGGGGGAATCAAATGGGATAAATATCTAAAAAATCTGACTACCACTGTACTTAGTACTTAAGCTTCATACAAGCCTGGGGGCTGCCAGAAAGAAAAATGATTATTTTAAATTTAGGTTAATTTAACTACACATTATTAAAGGGTGACGATAATGTGACAATAATTTCTGTCATTATGAATTAATGTTAATCAATACGCTTTTAAATCATACATTTTTAACTTACATAGAGTAATTAAATAATCACAGTCTTCTACTAATATGCCATTGAAAAAGTGTTGACGTTAAAACGAAACATTCTTCCTACAGCAATATATGAATACCTAAAAGAAAAACGTCAATTTCGATTCTATTCAGTCTAGCAGAAAATGATCGCCCGAGATAGAGTGCACATCGCAAATAGATAAATTCGATGTTTTGGGGTATCAAGTGTGAAATTCTAACTTTATTTATGTTTCTTAGCTAAATTGCTTGTTAAATAAAGTTTACCATCACCAAAATATCATTACGACTGCTTCGGCTAGCTTTAATGATTGTTTTAATTGATACAACAGCGCTTAAGATAATGAAAATGATATCTGAAAAATAATATTGTTTAAAAGAGAAACAGAACACATCTACGTGTAAAACGAGCATAGCAATACGTAGCAAGCCATTGTACTTCGTTCAGTTACGTATTGCTACAGCAGATTCCGCCGGTCAAAATAATGCAATTTACGTAAACTTGCCTTATCCAAAAGTTAATAATAACAAAGATACAGGGTGTTAAACTTTTAATTAACCAAATGACCTAGCGGTACAAAATTTGGGATCTGGGGGTTTTCTGAGACAAGAAATTTAAATTCGTCTACGTTTTTGATTTTTCTACTAGAGGGCGCCAGCTACGGCCTACCTCACTTGTTTTAAATGTCGTAACTTTTTTTTGGCTTGGAATATTGACCTGTTTATTAAAAAATAATTTCATCTGCATTAAAAATGTATACTTTATTTAAGTCTCTAGGAGCAGCCGTTCTCGAGATAAACGCACTTTAAAGGATCTTGCAATTTTTTTATGAAAAATGAATTTTATCCAATTGTTCTCAAACTTTGCATAGTGATAGTTCTTAACACGCTGATCAAGGTCTTCCTGGGCACAAAACCCGAAAACACTGAACCCCAAATCACCCTCAAGGTCCCCAAATCCCCAGTGACTGTTGTTGCTCTGTGTCCCATTACTTTTGGGACACCCTGTATAGGTATTATCAATTATTTTGTTATTTTGTAAAGCGTTTATTTAAGAGAAAAAAAATGGCATATGGGGGGAGGAGGTGGGGTGTAGCCTTTTGTGTAGGTTCTTCAATAAGTTGTCGTTTAATAAAAAAAATATATTTTTAAATTAAAAATATATTTTATTATAATTTATTTTACCTGAACTTCAGGATACTTGTTTCAGTAATTTTCTAATTTATGGATTGGAATATGGAAATACTGGATATGGAAAACTTGCTTCTCTAAATATTGACGTACAATTAGAAAACACCCTGTATAATGCAAAAAAAATTACCATGTATTTCTCGTAAACAGTTGATTTTATCGATGTCAATTAAGAATACCTTTTTTTTTTTAATTTAAGGTTAAAGCTATTCAAATAATATTGTTGAGCCTTTATCATACAGGGTGGTAAAAAAAATGCTATTATTGTATTAGAGCTAGTCGTCCTTCGCAAACTAAATAAGCCAAATATGATTTTATGGGTACATTTTAAAAAGACCTATCTAGTTACCATCATATTAAAAAAAATATTAAATTACGTCTGGTATTTTAAAAAATATTAAAAAAAACAATTTCCAGGGTCATCCGTTATGTACCTGTATCTCCGTAGGGAAGGCTCGTAGGAAAAAAGTTTATGGGAACTTGCCATAATATTTTTAGATTTTCTATTAGATTCCGAAAGATTGCCCACATATTCTGGGACACCCTGTATAATTTTTTCTACTACTTTCCATTCAAATTTTCAAAAACTATCTAAATTTTCTTTGAATATTGTGTTCTATTATTAAGGTTTGAAATCACTTAAGGCATTGACATTGACAAGACATAAATTAATTGGCATGCTTGGCTGGAACAGGAAGGTAAAAATTTTACCTCCCTAGGGAGGTAAAGTGCTGTTTTCTACCCTTATTCAGGGGTTGAAATAGTTATTTACATTACAAGATGCAAAAGTTTACTTTTTGGTGTGAGGTGGTTTTTAATTGGCCGAGGCGAAGCCGAGGCTATTTAAAACCTCCGAACACTTGAAAGGCCTTTCGCATCGTGTAATGTATTATATTTTTTCTGCTACTGTTCTATGTATCGCATAATTTAATAATCATTAACATCATGTTTTAATAGAAATATCAGAGATTTTGAAATTTTACCTGTTAAAATTAATCCATAGCAACACATTTATTGTTGACATTGTCGTCATCAGCACTTGTCAGATTTTGAATTATTGTTAATTTAGTATAAATCCATTCCCATTTTAAAATGTTAAATGAATATGAAAATGGCATCCAAAAGGCAGCTGACCTTGCGTGTGCCTCACTTCTGCCAGACAAATCTAAAGAGAGGTACCATCAAACATATAAATCGTTTTCTGAAGGGCTTGCTACAAAAATGTGGGGCGGATTGACGAGAATGTGATGTTGGCGTATTTTCAAGAAAAATCCGAGTCTTTATCACCACCAACCCTCTGGTCTGTATATTCCATGCTCAAGTTAACAATTTCCGTAATTCCGTAAACAAAAATCAAGATATTTCGGAGTTCAAGAAACTAGTTGCTTTTATTAAAAGGAAAAACGATGGTTATGAGGCAATAAATTCAAAAATTTTTAAAAAAGAAGAAATCATAAAGTTTTTACTTAACACGCCTGATTAAAGGTACTTAGCAATGAAAGAATAGCCATTATGGGAGTGGCTGGGGCATGCCGGACAGACGAAATATACAGAATGAAGCTAAGTGATGTAGAAATAGGAAATGACGTGGCTATAGTAAAAATAGTGGAGTCTAAAAATAAAGTTAAAAGAAACTTTGTAGTAACCAACGATGAAGGCTCAGTTCCTTATGTCAGATTTCTACAGGAATATATTAAGCTGAGATCAAGGAATGCTCTAGATGAGCGTTTATTGTATCGTTATGAAAGAGGTAAATCTGTTAATCAAGTAATTGGAAAGCACACTATTTCAAATGTACCTAAAGAAATTGCAAAAGTTTTTGAAGCTTGAAGACATCAGTAGATACACTGGCCATTCTTTTAGAAGAACGTCAACTACGTTCCTTGCCAATGCTTCGGATGTCGATATTTTGGACTTAAAAAGGCATGGAGGTTGGAAGTCTTCTTCTGTTGCGGAGGGGTATATTGCTGAATTCTATAGTAATAAGGTGGAAATTTCAAAGAAGATTTTACACGAAATTCCTACCAATATTTTCTCTAATGAAGTAACAGTGAAAAATATGAATATTAACGTAGTTAAAGGTGATAACGATACCCCAACAACAAATTTAAAAACTGTTAATTCAAGTATTATTCCTCCAATTTCTTTTGCTAATTGCTCAAATTGCACAATTTCTTTTTATGTTAATACCTAACCTAGTTTTTTAAAATATTTTGTCATAAATTAGTTACTTTTTATAAATAAATCCCAATATTTCCCACAAGCATATTTTCTTTTTTTTACTCTTACTTTTTGTCAGGCTCTGAAATTATTACTTTCGTAGCTAGCAACGCTTAGCAACCAGGTAACACGAAGGTTCTCTTTCGTTATCATTCGCGTTGCTAGGACCACAAAGTTTTCTTATTTATACAGTAGTAGAAAATAGTATATTACATACCCAGGTGGAAAGTGTTTCATTTCTGTCGAGAGATGCGTTAGTAGACCGAGGCGCAGCCGATGTCTACTATACTTCTATATACTAGTTTATTTACAACCACTTTATTCATTTCCTATTATTTTAAATTGAAATTATGAAAATTGATCCGGTAATAATTTTATTAGGCGGCCGTGCTTTGCAATTTGTATCGTTGTCATGGTAACGGGTTGTCAAAGTGTCAATACATACAGTGTAAGATAGACGCTTTAAATTTGAATAGTAATTTGTTTTAATTTCGCAAATCCCAAAAAAAAAAGTTATCAAATGAGGAATTTCAGTTTGCTGCTACTCCACCAGAAATTCGAGAATATTATTATTATTATTAGAATGCGTATTTTCGTGTGTCACTATACCATTTTGAAATATCAATATTAAATGAAATTACAAAATACTTTCCAACCGGGTGGAAAGTGAGCACTTTCCACCCGGTTGTAGAAGTCAAAAATCAATATTACATGCATGGTTGTAAATAAACGGTATTTTTTAAGAAGGTAGAAGAAAAATAATATGACAATACACATTGCCTAGAAACCTAGATGGGTTAAAACAATTTTATCTAAGCTTTGATCTAACCAAAGACCAAGTTTTAAACATCCTTTTAGTAAAGAGGAGCGAAAACAGACATAAAATATTCAGACTCTATTAATATACATTAGAATTACACCTGAGCAAACCTTACCATTGGGAAAGGAAATTCAAATTCGGTATTAATTTTCAAATAAAATTTAACTTTGTAATTTTACCTGTTATAAGGAAAACATTGCATTTATTTGAATACAATTAGATTTAGTGGATGGTAAACGGTGCAGTCTATTAAATATTTATTGCTTTTAAATTGGTTTATTGCAAATAACTCCTTTATGTAGTAAAAAATAACCTTGATTTTGTAATAGTTTACGTAGGAAGTCTAGTAGAAGAAAGATATATACGAGGATTATAAAGAAAATAAAATAAAGGTGGGTCACGGAGGTTATTTTAAATTTTTACTTCCTTTGCTTTGATGGAAGTAAAACCCACTTACAGGGTCAATTATCGAGAACTAAACAGGGTTATATTTGTGGCCTTAGGCTGCAGCCTTCCCAAAGGCGACATATTTTTTTATTCAAGTAGTATTTTTTTTCTCAAATAGGAGTTTTTTCTTAGTTAAAGCTTTTAACCCACCTGTCACACTTAAGTTTATAGATATGTCGTTTACTGTTTCATTTAATACGTTAAACATGTGAAAATTGGTTGATTAATTCGAGAGATATCGTTGACGATTTTTTTTAATGTTTGAACCACTGCACACCTTTTAAAAATTCTGTGCAAATTCAAGGATCTTGTTTATACATCCGTGAAAATTAAAAGCATCGGACGCCCCCACAACACTTACCCCGGATCATTATATCGATATGTTTTTTATTATTTGGACCACTTTACACCTTTTAAAAATGCTGCTTAAAATTTAGGAGACTTTTTGTATCATCAAAAAAAATTCCTGTGAAAATTTTATACTAGTCATTTTCAACCAATCAGATGCTTTATTTCGACATTGTTACTATGGTAACCAGCAAATTTTCGAAAAATTTTTCATCCACATGAGCATGAAGACATAAAATTAATAAGTGGAAATTTCCCGGCACATGACAGCTACCATATAATTAGACAATAATACTACTGAAATAATATTGAAAATTTCTCAAACATTTTTCGACCAATGAAATACAGGGATTTCTCAACGTTGCCAAGGAACCTAGGTATTTTTTCGGAAATTTTCTCTTCCTGTGGTACCCTGAAGGGTATTATAGTGGAAATTTTTGACGTTTATAATTAAAATTACATTTTTCAGGTTATATCGAATTTATTCAAAAATAATATCTTAAGTTAATAAGTGAAAATCCTTTAACAATTTACCAAATATTTTTTATTATGTAGTTGATTATTATACTTTATTTGTTATATATAATTAACAATCACTTTTAAGCAAAGCGTCTAAATGTTCCTGGAATTCCTTAGCCACTTCTTCTTTCTTTAATGGGGAATAAATAAGGACACATTCACTAAACTTTATAAATTGTCTATGTTTCAAAAAATATATATAGTACTTTGAAACAATCTTATTCTGTTGTGATCCACGAAGGCATCCATTAGACATTGGAAGTAAATGATGTTTAATAATCCCGAAAAATTTGGTGAATAAATGTCTGGCCCGGATTCTTGTAATAAATACATTAAAAAATTTAAGTTCCGATGATACATTTTAATTTCACTGACTTCTTTACAAAACTTACATAAAACGTATTTCTCAAACCGATTCATTCTAAAATTATTGTAAAACACAACGATTTTAGATAATTAATTTATGGTTAAATAACGTTAGTGTACCTGACATGAATTCGATGACATTTTTGACTACAACAAACTGACAGATAAGTACCGGAACATAAAGCCGTTTAACGCGCGTCGTGTTGTCGCTCGTTAAACTAATTTTTTTATAAAAAAATATATTCCTACCAACTTTAGTAAAATAAATTTATAGAAATTTGAAAGAGTGAACTACCATCGACTTATCTTTTATAATTTTTTGTAACTAAAGTCCGTTGTTTATATTTTATTTAACCTAATGCATGCATGTGAATTTCGTTGATACTACATACTGCTCTCGATACTGCTTCAACTTTTTTGTAACAAAATGTATTTCTTCCAACTTTAGTGAAACGAATTTGTAGAAAACTGAAAGACTGAATTACTATCGACTTATTTTTTATTATTTCGTTTAACTAAAGTGAGATAATTATATTTTTATTTAACATAATAATATGCAAGTAAATTTCAATAATACTAGATACTGCTTCGAATAACTTGTAAGAAAATATATATTTCTACCAACTTTAGTAAAATGAATTTATAGAAATTTGAAAGAGTGAACTACCATCGACTTATTTTTTATTATTTTATGTAACTAAATGAGATAATTGTATTTTTATTTAACATTAATTAACAAATTTCATTGATACTAGATACTGCGTCCCGTAATGTAAGAAAATATTTCTACCAACTTTAGTAAAACCACCAACTTATCTTTTATTATTTTGTGCAACTAAAATCCGTTACTTATATTTTATTTAACTTAATAATGTAATATGCATGTGAATATCATTGAAAAACATCATGAAAAACACTATACTCAAATATACTTTTCGCTCTTTTGACACTACGCATATAAAATGACAATTATATTGTCTTTTTGAATTGACATACAAAGTTTAGGTACCTACTATTTACATTTCAAAACTGTCACAAAACATCCTTATTTTTTTAACACTTTGGTGTGAAATTTTCTTACCGAATACCATTCGTGTCCAAATTATTATCCGGAAATTTTTCTCACCCACGAATATTTTAAGAAAATTTTCGTGACTTCAAAAAAATTTCCGGAAATAATTTAGACACTTGTGGTATTATAAGTAAAAATTTCACGTTGCCTAGACAACGTGGTATTTCCACTTACAAACACAGAACAATCGAACCTGGTTGTTTGTATTGTCAATTAGAAACGCAAAATCAGTCAAAATGAGTCGATTTGGTCATGTACACGATGAAGAAATAGATAATGTAGGTAAAAAATGGATTTCAGTTATAGTTTTAATTATGTTGCATTAAATTTAATAATAAATACTCCCATATTCCTCCATTCTAGAAATATTCTCCCTAAATACCGCTCGTGCATAAAAATTAACCAGATAATTTTTAAGCACTCGTGGTATTACCCCCTACAATTATTTTTATTTACTTACTTTATAAGTTGAAAATATTACAACAATTTATTAAGGTGTACATTCTATAATATCATTCTACTTCTTTTTTTAATTAACTCTGTAGTTTCCTTTCCAAATCGCAACATTTTTTTTCAAAGTAAAAAACCCACAGTGTTAATGACAGTTCAAATAACGAGAAACGTCAAAACTTGCATTACACACAGCCTTCTATTTATTTGTGGATAACGTCGAAATAAATATTAACTTAATGTTTTCTTTTTAAATATAATTCCGGTATAAAATTTTCTTACCGAATCTCCCATGAGCTTGAATTAATTCCGGAGAATTTGTCTGGTACATGAATTTAAAAAAATATCTCTGTTGCTTTGCGACTCGTGATAGTTTTCAAACATCCATGTACTCAAAAAATTTTCGGCAATAATTCATGGAGATTATCATCGGACACTCACCTAAGACTGACCTAACATTATTATATCGATATTTTTTGGGTTTTCCTATATTTGGACCACTTTACATTTTTCAAAAATTCTGGACCAGGGTCAAAGTGGTCCCATTCTCTAAAAATTTCCAGGCGAGTAAACCTATAGAACTTATTAAAACATGCATCTGCTACAAAACTATAAAACATATTTTAGCTATTTATGTATCAAGGGCGTTACTGGGACTATAATGCCCTGAAGGTCGAAATATATTTCGACCTGATGGGCATTATAGTCCAGTAAAGCCCGTGGTGCATACAATGCTTTATGTTTTACCCAAAAAAGAGTTTTTCAATGACTAATTACATTATTTATTCGCAATATAAAAAATAAGTTGCACCTGTACCTGTATACGTAAGTAGATAATGACTGGTGTTAAGTTTGACTTTGATGTTTCTGTCAGTTAGTCAGTTGGCATTTTTTATTTAACGATTTGCTCAAAATGGAAGAAATTCCACAAAATATAAGAGAAAAGGCCATAAAAGCGACCGAAAATCTTTTGCCAGTTAAATCAAGGCAACAGTATGATCGGGAGTATGGCATATTTGGTATTTGGAAAGATGCGAACGCAATTCTTCAAATAACCGAAAACGTTTTAATGGCATATTTCCAGGAACTGGTAAGTTATTGATTTTATTTTAATACTTATGTTTAACAACCTTTATTATTTTTAGTCGGAAAAATACAGTCCGAACTCTCTCTGGACCAAGTATTCCACCCCAAGGTCTACGTTGATGGTCTATGAAAATATAGACATTTCGCAATACCATCGTCTCATATCTTTTTTAAAAGTTAAGTCGAAAGGATACGTCCCGAAGAAGTCTAAAGTTTTGGAAGGAGAACAAATATTAAAATTTATTAAGAAGGCTCCTGATAATATCTACTTGGTACACAAAGTCATATTGGTAATGGGTGTTTTTGGAGGTTTAAGACGAGATGAGTTGGTCAAAATGACCATTGATGACATTGAAGATAGAGGAACAGTCTTGGTTATAAAGGTACCAGAAACTAAAACTTCAACTTCAAAAAGTTTTACTATCATTGAAGAAGATTTAGGCGCTTTAAATTTAATAAAAAAGTACACAACATTAAGACCAGCTGGAATAAAGGAGCGAAGATTCTTTCTTACCTATAGAAAGGGTCGATGTACAGTACAACCCATTGGAAAAAATACCATAGGAAGCGTCCCAACATTGATCGCAAAATTTTTAAACTGATAATGCGAAGCTTACACCGGCCACTTTTGCGTCGCAAACGTCAACTTTACTTTGTTGAGGCAGGTGCTTCGTTTGAAACGCTAAAACAACATGGGAAATGGAAAAGCTCTTCAGTAGCTGAAGGATATATAGAAGAAAGTATTTCATCCAAAAACAAAGTAGCCAAAATGATTGCCAATTCAGTTAATTCCGAGGTTAATTCCGTATCGACTATTGAAAATTCTTTAATGGACTGTTCTTCTATACAAAATAGCGTTAGTGCTACCACCGCTGCTACCATCACAAAAAACACCGACCATTCTATAGTGGGATCAGCTACATTTTCCCGGGGCATTTCAAAATTGTAATTTTTATTTTGGAAATAAAGTTTAATTTTTAGTATTGTTTAAAGAAAAATTATTTTTTGTATAAACTTAATCTTTATTGTGAGAGAAATAAAATTGGATAAGCAATAAAATTTCCATATTAGCGATTAGGGCATTATAAGCGGGCATTATCATAATGCCCGCTTATAATGCCCTAGGTGTGATAGCAGGTATTATTGCTATCATAACATATTCCGTTTCTAAGGTATTATAGATCAATAATAGATAGGTAAAATAAAGATATTTTATAGTATTTTTGATAATAACACTTTTTTAAATATCATAAAGAGCAATAATACTTAAAAAAATCCTTACGATGTTGACTTTACTGTTTACACTGTATAAGTCAGTATATTTTATTACCCATATTTTTCCCAATCCATTTTTTGTTGCGTACATATGGCATCCATTTTTCCTGTGACGCTCACTGCGAAAAAGGGGCTCTATATGTATATTTATTTTTCTATAAATCTCCCTCAGTGTATCATTAGTTTTTATTAGGAAATGTCGTCCTACGCAGAGACTCTATATATCCATTTTGTGAGCCTCTATATAAAGGAGCAATTTCAGAGAGCTTTTCATCTTTTCCTGCCGATATATTGTCACATTTTATATATTTCATAGATAAAATAAGAAAAATGATACCTATCAATCGGGTTTAGTTTTACAACCAACCGGCTTTTTCTTTGTTATACCTGGTCTGACATTATAAAATAATTTAGTCGAATGGCAAATCGTGACAACAGTGTAAATGTGGATTACTAAACGGTAAAAAGATGTACAGTGGCGACCATTAAGTCTTGGCCAAATTTTTTTCAAATTTTTACTTTTCTGTCAATTTTTGTAAATCGCTCTTTTTTGCCTTGTTTTACTCGTAATTACTATGAATAAAGCAAGAGGTAAAAGAATAGTTATTTACATTACAAGATGCGAAAGTTTACTTTTTGGTGTGAGGTGGTTTTTAAATGGCCGAGGCGAAGCCGAGGCTATTTAAAACCTCCGAACACTTGAAAGGCCTTTCGCATCGTGTAATGTATTATATTTTTTCTGCTACTGTTCTATGTATCGCATAATTTAATAATCATTAACATCATGTTTTAATAGAAATATCAGAGATTTTGAAATTTTACCTGTTAAAAATTAATCATAGCAACACATTTATTGTTGACATTGTCTGTCATCAGCACTTGTCAGATTTTGAATTATTGTTAATTTAGTATAAATCCATTCCCATTTTAAAATGTTAAATGAATATGAAAATGGCATCCAAAAGGCAGCTGACCTTGCGTGTGCCTCACTTCTGCCAGACAAATCTAAAGAGAGGTACCATCAAACATATAAATCGTTTTCTGAATGGCTTGCTACAAAAAATGTGGGGCGGATTGACGAGAATGTGATGTTGGCGTATTTTCAAGAAAAATCCGAGTCTTTATCACCACCAACCCTCTGGTCTGTATATTCCATGCTCAAGTTAACAATTTCCGTAAACAAAAATCAAGATATTTCGGAGTTCAAGAAACTAGTTGCTTTTATTAAAAGGAAAAACGATGGTTATGAGGCAAAAAAGTCAAAAATTTTTTAAAAGAAGAAATCATAAAGTTTTTACTTAACGCGCCTGATCAAAGTTACTTAGCAATGAAAGTAATAGCCATTATGGGAGTGGCTGGGGCATGCCGGACAGACGAAATATACAGAATGAAGCTAAGTGATGTAGAAATAAGAAATGACGTGGCTATAGTAAAATAGTGGAGTCTAAAAATAAAGTTAAAAGAAACTTTGTAGTAACCAACGATGAAAGCTCAGTTCCTTATGTCAGATTTCTACAGGAATATATTAAGCTGAGACCAAGGAATGCTCTAGATGAGCGTTTATTGTATCGTTATAAAAGAGGTAAATGTGTTAATCAAGTAATTGGAAAGCACACTATTTCAAATGTACCTAAAGAAATTGCGAAGTTTTGAAGCTTGAAGACATCAGTAGATACACTGGCCATTCTTTTAGAAGAACGTCAACTACGTTCCTTGCCAATGCTTCGGATGTCGATATTTTGGACTTAAAAGGCATGGAGGTTGGAAGTCTTCTTCTGTTGCGGAGGGATATATTGCTGAATCCTTTAGTAATAAGGTGGAAATTTCAAGAAGATTTTACACGAAATTCCTACCAATATTTCCTCTAATGAAGTAACAGTGAAAAATATGAATATTAACGTAGTTAAAGGTGATAACGATACCCCAACAACAAATTTAAAAACTGTTAATTCAAGTATTATTCCTCCAATTTCTTTTGCTAATTGCTCAAATTGCACAATTACTTTTAATGTTAATACCTAACCTATTTTTTTAAAATATTTTGTCATAAATTAGTTACTTTTTATAAATAAATCCTAATATTTCCCACAAGCATATTTTCTTTTTTTTACTCTTACTTTTTTGTCCAGGCGCTGAAAATATTACTTTCGAAGCTAGCAACGCTTAGCAACCAGGTAACACGAAGGTTCTCTTTCGTTATCATTCGCGTTGCTAGGACCACAAAGTTTTCTTATTTATACAGTAGTAGAAAAAATATTTATATTTTATAAAAACTAACAAATTAATAAATTAACAATTTAATAAATTCAAACAAACTTAAATATCCTTCCAAAAAAATTTTATATTTTATTGCGGTCCCGTTTTTTTCCAGGACAGAGTTTAGCCTTCCAGGCCTCGAATGGACCAAAGCCCGGACGTAGTCCAGATGTCCTCGTAACTCATTCCACGCTTTTAAAATGTTATCCTTAAGTTCGTTTACATTTTGCAGCCTAAACTTATTTTCCCTATTTATTTTTTTAACTAATAAGCACCAAACATTTTCCATAACATTTAAATCCGGACTACGTGCGGGCCACGTTAAAACCCTGATACGCTGCTCTACCATCCATTCATCGACTTGCCGGGCCGTATGAACGGGACACTTATCTTGCTGAAAGATAAAATTTCTGTTCGAAAATCGATACACTACAGAAGGAAGCATGATATTCTGTAGTAGATCTATATATACCTCCGCATTGAACCTTCCTTCGATGAAATAACATACACCAAGTCCTTGTGCACTCAGTCACCCCCAAACATTTACCGAAAATCGCGCACTTCTTCTGTCCTTTTGGAATATTTTTCATCAAATTGTGTTCCTTGAGGCCTGTATACCTTAAGTATCCCCTTGTAGCACAAATAAAACACTTTTTCATCGGTGAATATTATATTTTCCCAAAAAATCGGAGGCTCCAAGTAAAATTGTAGAGCAAATTCAGTGCGTTGTTCTTTATTTGCATTTGTTAAAAATGGTTTTAAGGCTGCCGGGTGGCAGCGCAATTGGGATATTAGCCTTATTCTTCGCTGTGCCGTTCTAACCGATGCTGGGAAATTGCTTTCCGTTTTTGCTGTAACTACAGATTTAAATGGTTGGTTTTTCAAAACATTACCTAAATTATTGTCTTGTTCTTGATTCGATAATTTGGAGCGACCACTTCCAGCTCTTCTCTCAAAGGAGTGTGTTTCCTGCACTTTTTTTTTTGTAAATGATTACTTAGTACTCTTTAGGATGTTAAGCTCTTCCGCCACATTCCTTTCTGGCCAACCTCTCTGCTCAACAATGAATAAATTAATACTTTTTGATCCAAAGTTAAGTTTGGCATTTTAAAAAATATTTTTAAACACTGACAACGGACACCTGTTTCTTTATTAGGTTTTTCAACAGGTATTTATATTCAGTAGAAAGTGCATAAGCGTATTTTACAAAAGGGAAAAAGAATTAGCCTTTTTCCTCTGAAGACTTAAAAAATATCCGCTAGGGGCAGCACCCTGGGGGTAC